>CAUYSK010048760.1:0-28303 GCA_963575035.1 Avahi laniger | reverse complement strand
TTTGTTATTTTGAAGCTTATGTTATCTGAAAATAGTATGGCTACCCCTGCTTTCTTTTGATTTCCATTCGCCTGGATGATTGTTTTCCATCCCTTGACCTTTAGTCTGAAGGCATCTTTGTGGGTTAGATGTGTTTCCTGTAGGTATCAGATACTAGGCTTGTGGATTTTTATCCACTCTGTCAGCCTGTATCTTTTCAGAGGACAGTTCAGGCCATTCACATTTATTGAAAGGATTGAGATTTGTGGTAGATTTCCATTCATATTGTTGGATGAAATCCTATTGTTTTGTTTTGCTCCTTGAGCCATCATGACGTCCACATTCTAGGCTTTAACTCTTGAATGATTTTACTTTGAAGAGTGTCTATTATGCCCACTTTAAAACATAAGGAGACAAGAGCCTACATACCTTATCCAAGGTCGTTTAGCTAGTATGTATCTCAGCTGAAGAAATACGATATTCACTCGTGGCCATTAATTACTACAATTCTATATAGTAATCTGTTAAAATACACATTAACTAAATATATCTCAAAGCACATCGCATGCCACAAAGCATGCTATACCTTGCACTTTAACTAGTTCTACAATATTCTTGAGAGCAGCAAGTTCTCTCAATACAGTGGACTGTTCCATTATGATCTGGATCCCATTCCTAAACTCGTCTCAGCACTTTCAAACAAAAATCAGGGCTTTAGGTATAATTTCAAGTGAAAATATCTGCATATTATAATGAAGAATCCAGCATATTAAACATCATTCTAAAAGCGTATACCTCCCAAAATACTATATTCTTGCTACACCTATGTTCAGCAATTTGGTGCTTTGTTACTTAAATATTTCCTCTTGATACTTTCCTGTATTGATTACATTTAATCTTTCTATTGAAACTATTGCAGCAACTGCCTCCTCCTTTGCATTCTTCAACAAGGTGTTTCTATTGTCACTAAAATCTGAAGTGGAAACCACACCAAAATACATGTGTGTCTCAGCTAGTGAACCTCAGTGTGCTCATTGTCTGAGACATTTTCTGGTTCTCATTAGAAACCTAGATTGCTGGAAATGTTTCACTCTTATCCACCAGAGAAAAAACAGTTGAAACTTGCTATGCTGCACTGAATTCTAAGGCAGACTAATCAATCTAATTCTGTCTAAACCTATTTACCCTGTCCAGGAGATCTGCTAATGAGGAATGCCAGTAACTCCTAGTTCCTGACACTGCTTTCCAAAAGTGAGTTAATGAACCAATTTAAAGGGACATGCTTGACATTTGCAAATTAGTTTAACTGGCTTGTTGGGGCAGCTTTGAACTGCATTGAACTGATATGGTTGTCATTAAACCATTCCATCATGTGAGATTTTTATACTTCAGTAAACTTTAAAAGATATCCTAATAATTGAATGAATTCATGTTATCATTTAGTATTTTGAAAATTTCTTGATTATGATGCTGAAGTTTAGAATTTTTAAAATGTTGTTCTGTCGATCTCCAAAATAATATTGTGCAATTTTATGATGATGCCTATTCCCAACTGAGAGTAGCACAACTTTTGCAAAAACTGTATGTTGTCAGTAATTACAGACAGTTCAGTGACCTTAACAGAATGTACAGAATGTGGGTTTGATGTTTTAACTATCTGCCTCATGGGAGATACAATCTGAGGTTTCTAGGCAACAAAGCATAATATATGTTATTTAAAATCTACTCAGAAAGGAAAAAATATACCAAATTAGGTTATTTTTAAACGATCATATACTTTAATTATAAAAGAAATATGTTATATGAAAAATGGAGTATATTCACAAAGGAATTCATTTATCAGTTTATAAAACATATTCGTAATACCTGCTCTATTTTAGGTCCTGGGCTAAACACTGGAATGTAAACATGAAAGAAATTGTCTACTGTTGTGTTTTACTCTTGTGTTAAAACTAGGAAATTTTATTCATGGTCTGAAAAAACTTTGTGCATAAACTCAGGAAACTCAATAAACAGGAGAAATTGATTCACCTCAAGTGTAGAAAATAAAGAAGAAAGTAAACATCTACAAAGCTAGTGCTATAATACAATCATGGACAAGATTCTATTAGAACAGAGAGAAAGAGAAGTAGATAATAGCATTATCAGGTCTGGCAGGGTAGCATGGTAAAGTTCATTTGGAAGACAAGGTAACGTCTAAGTCAGGCCTTAAAAATTAAGAAGAAAAACTCAAGAAGGAATAGAAGTCTCCCATGTATGTTGGGGAAAATATGAGCTAGTATGGAAGGATTAACACTCAGAACAAAGGAAATCTTGGGCAAAATGGCAGAGGTGAAGAATGTAAACTGGTTAGAGAAGAGTAGAGAAACAAATATTGTGGTAAAATTCAAGGATAATCATTACTGAGTAAATTGTGATTCTCTTATAGTTTTTTTTTTTTTCTAACTCCACTCCTTTCTTCAATCATGGGTATCTTGGGTGCAGCAGAAAGCTTATGGGATTTCATGAAGTAGGGAACAGTGACATACCTGTTTGTGTGCCCTTGTTTTGATGTCTGCCAAGGTAAGACACCATTATTTTAAATGAAAGATTCAGTAAAGAAAGCCCTAAATTAATGGATCGAGAAGATTTAAATAAGCAGAAAATGGACGGAGTAGAGATGAATATTCAAGGTAAAGAAAAAAAATTACAGGAGGTGAGAATACCCTCCTGTGCTCTGGCAGAGAACTAGAATTTTAAAAGAGCAGTGGTCAGCCTGAATGATGTGCTGTCATAGGAAGCTGTGAACACAGAGAGATTCATGGTCAATGATGCATATGAAAAGCAGAGAAAATAATGCAACATAATCTTTATATCGTTCCATTTACTTATAATATTATTTCCATTTCTTTTCACTTTCTATTAGTACTGCCTGAAAGAAGCAGATTTGGCAAAATCTTCTGTGTTATTATTTGATTAAAAAAAGGTGGGGAAGCCACCTGTTCTGTTTCAGTTCTCATCCCCTAAATACGTATCACGCACTGACAACTTTTTTCTTGCACCCAGTCTACTACTTGGCCTTACTATTCAAGATTCCTCTTGTCTCATATCCAAGTCTTCTAATTTGATAAGGGAATAAAATCTACAGAAATATTAATACAAATGCTGGGAGTAAGACCTCCTTAAGCACGATTTTGAACTTGACAAACTACTGTGCAGCTATTTACATCAGAGTTGTCTTATCTTTGCAGGATGGATAAGGAGACGGAATAACATTTTAGTCATGGTTACTGTAAGAGACTTTATGTTAAAAATGATGTTTAAATGAATCTAGTTTTCTGAGAAATAATTTAAAACTCCATAGGCTATGACTGCTGTCAAACTCCCTAGTTCAACAGATAGTATCAAACATGGTAACAAAAGAGGCTTAATATTTAAAAATCTTTGCTGCAAGAATACTTTGTGGGTTCCTAGTGAGAAGTAAAACAATCCATAAAATTAAAAATTATTTCACAGTACATCTTGATTTATATTTTCAAGCAAACAAAACAATAAGCCCTTTTAGGATAAAATAAGAAAAACTTTATAGTATACCAAAAGATTTTAAGTAAACTCTTTGAAGTAAAAATGTGATACTTCACTTGAACTATTTAAAAATATACCACATTATCAAAACTTGCAAATCCTAACTAAACAATATTATTTTAAATATTTTAAAAAACCTGTACTAAGGTTGTTTTTCCTGTTCTCTGAATTTGGAGTATGCCAAACATAACTTTTTCAATAATAATTTTAAATTTTTGAGAAAATTGTGTATGCGTTGCTTAGAAAGAGAAGTTTTGGGGAGACATGAAAACTGTCTTTCAATATTTAAAAGACTATCATGTAGAAGAGACTTCAAGGAGATGATGCTCTTTCATTGGAAACATTTAAAGCAGAAGCTATATAAAAACTCAAGATACTGTATGTAGAGAACTTAAATAGGTGGTTGACCCTGTTGACATTTATATGTCATTCTATTTTTTACAGTCTATTAAGGAATGCATTTTACTTGTCAAAGATAAAATAGTTTTACTGTATGTTTCTGAACACTGAGAAGAAGAGGTAGAGATGCCTCCATGAGGTTTTTAAAGAGTGTTTTAAAAAGTTAAAAAAAAATTACTGTGGCTTTAACCGGGAAAAGTAGTGCTTGCTGGGTTAAGTTCTACTTATATGACTGTCTGATATTACTCAAATATCCTTCCCTCATCCTCTATAAAGACCAACATCTTACATGGAAGTTAAAAACTGCCATCCTTAAAGCTATTGCTTATCCAAATTATCCCTTTCTGTTAATCTTATCTGACTACAGGTGGCTTATATGTGAGTATGGTGGGTCAGCGCATTACATGTAGGTATGCTTGTGAGATTCAAAGTATAAGACTTACTTTGAAGAATTTAATAGTTCTGAAAGAATGACAGTGAGTAGATTATGTGTTTCTTTGTGTGTGCTTTGAACATGCATACTCACTATGAACCAAAGAAAGTATAGGTCTATAGTATTACATCAGAAAATCACTACTCTTTTGAAAATATTTTAATATGACCAAGTCACATCTCTGTAAAGTTAAATATGCTAATAATAATATTAACTGTCTGAATGAGAAGGAGGAGGAGAAGGAGTTGGAGGAAGAGAAGGGAGAGCAGGATTATTGTTCCAATATTCTCTTCTCATTTAATTCCACATTCTCAAGGCCCTTATCCTCCTCCTTACTTTGGTATGTTCAGGGTGTTTTGTCAGCACTGTGTTGCAGATGTCTATGCTTACATGGGAAAATAAACAAGAAAAATCTGTTTTCTTTGGATTTTTCCTTGCTGATATCCAAGCATGAGCAAAAATGTATGTAAGCAAATGAGCCAAATGATTATGGGTAATTACCTTGTGCAATATATGAAAGCGAATTGTTTGCTATATAAAAGCAGTGTTTTTTTTCTTTTTTTTTTACAAAATTATATTATCATTAAAGCATATCTGGAGCCAGGCAATTAGGACATTCAGTGAAATTTAGCCAATTAGAAGTCAACTCTGTGAGCATTTCTGCAAGAAGTTTTCTACAGCATTCAAATGGTTTTGTGGTTTTGAAAATGATGCAATTTCTTCATGATGCTAATCTATTGATATTAAAAGAATGTAGTAATTTAATCTCTTTTAAATGATAACCTTTAAATTATGCCCTTATCACAGCATTTGCTATCTTCTTGAGCTTTCCAATGAAGTAATTGATCTCATTGTTATTATGTGTCAATTTCGAGATACATGATTTGTTTGACTCATTTATCACACTTTATAATCACCATGGATGATGACTACAGCTTTAATGTAGTTCTGTTTTTGATTAGTGTAATGTCATTTCCAAGTTTCATTATCTACAAAGGATTAGAAGAATTGTGTCTCTATGCCTGTCAAGTTTCACACTTAAAATGAAAACTAAATTCACTTCAAAGGGTCTATTAAAAGAAATTTCATTAAAGCACTCTTACTTAAATAAAATGAGCTCTTATTTTGAAAAATTATTTATATGATAATAAGAATTCTTAACTAGATAGTTTAAAGAGCTAATACATCTAGGTCAGAATTTCACTAGTTTGTGAATATTACTTATTCTTATCTGTGATCTCCAGAGTAAAAACATCTCTAATGGGATTTGGGACTCTGTATTTGGCTCCAGATCATCATGGATGCATCAGAAAGAGTGGCATGTAAATATTTAATAATCAGATCTAGGTTTTCTTCCCAGCTCCACCACTTACTACTATTTTTTTTTATTAGAAAATTTACTCATTTTCTGTTTCCCAATCCCTTGTCTATATAATAGAGATAATAACACTTTGGAATTAGTTTCTTAGAATTACTATGAGGTGATAATATTTATATGAAAGCACTTAACATATTGCCTGAACTAATAGACATTCAATATTTGTTATTCTCTTCTCCTCTACAATTGTACCAGATATTTCTTTGTCATTATTTATTGCACTAACATTCATTAGTGTTTTGTGTCTTCATTTTTTATTACAGTTGTTTAAATATTCACAACATTTTTACTAATTAGGATGGACCAGGAGTAGATTATTTGGCTGGAAAAGAAATCATCTCCACTTTTTTTCTTACTCTGTTGATATACATGTTATACATACATCTTCCATATTGTAACATTCCATGTCATCTTATAAGGAAGATTACACTATTGGGAGATCAGAGTGTACACATGGCAAGTTGCCAACTTAATATTCTTTTCCTCTTCTTCTTCACTGACAAATCTTTATTCATTTGGATTAACACTAACAAGCTTGACTACAAATATTTGTTTTTCCTAACTTTCTTTTTGTTTCAGAACTTTTGAAATATTCTGGCCTCATTCTATATATTCAGATTTCTCCAAATTATGACCATTCTACTTGAATTGTCAGAATGGTCATGAGGACATTTTCTCTTTTCTTTAAATGCTTCCTCATCTAGTCATAGTATTCTTTGTTTTCCTGTAGAGTTCTTATTCCTTTTCTAGAGCGTGTTTTAATCTGTCAGATGCACATTTATCTCTGATATATATTTCCCAAATGTTCAAGAACATTTCTCAAGGGGTGTTAATCATTGTAAAAGATGTATTTTTGATTTTTGCAGGGTCATCAAAGAATGGATGGAAAACTAGACTTTGCAATAAATGTGTTTTCTCATCCTCAGATTTCACAAAACTTAGCACAATAATGAACAGGAGAGCTCTGTTTCTGTAGTCATCTTGGCTTAGTATCTAATGCTTTCTCATACACCTGACTACAGTCTTCTTGTGGAGTTACACTGCTAAATACTTTTCGAATCCAGGCACATTTCTAATACTTCTACATCTAAAGATGATAAAAATAAACTCTAGATATTTTTCAATGTTTCCGCACTCATTGTCCTTCATATTTAAAATAAGAATTTCTGTTTACTGGTAACTTATTGAGTGGTTGACACCTTATATAATTCATTTAACCCTCACAAAATTGCAGGAGAAATATGTATTATTATCTTTGTTTTAAAGTAAAAGATACTGAGGCTCACAGAGTTTAAGAAATATGTTGTGTAAATAGCAGAAATAGAATACAAATACTTGCCCTTCTAACTCTAAAGCAGGTAACCATCATTCCTCCATTTTTTGCTAGAATTTATGTGCATTTATTATTAGAAAAATGAAAAAGGCACACACCTCCAAGAACTCTTACAGGTCCCACATAATTGGGTAAACACAAGGACTCTCCAAAGTGATTCAGGGTTACTAGAAACTTTCTGTGTGTAGCCTCACCAAAAATCTCTGGAGGTAATGAAGTAAAAAAGGTAAAGTTGACATTTCTTTTTTTAATCTACATTCACTGCAGAAAGATATATTACATCATTCCTATGTTGAGGCTGAATATCAGGTAGGGAAGAAGTAGATTACTATTCTAGCAGTTGGTGGTCTATCTTCTGTAGGAGAGAATGAGACTCCATTTCTAAAAATGTCACAAAGTATTTTCTCAATCAGTAGAACTGAAAGATACATCTCTCATAGGCTTTTTTCCTCTGTTTTTCCCCTTCTTATATTTAGTATTTAAATTTTATATTTAACTGCTTTTTCTAGTGATCATTGATGAAACATTGGCCTAGTGAAAGATCTCTAACTTTTGGCAGTTTCATTAAAGTTGAGCATTCTGTAACTTTGATAATTTGATATCATTTTTATATGACCCTAATAGTATAGCATAACTGTTCTGTGCTTGGCATTCTATCTGAGATATTCTCTGTTGTCTTACAACACACACTATCAAACCCCTGCCTACTAACTAGTATATGCAGCAAACCATAGCTCTCTGTCCAAGTATGTAACTAATTCATAACTAATGAATATTATAAAAATAATAGGTTTGGAAAATTTGATTTTCTAATTTATTTAACAAAAGTAGTGAACATACTGTAAAATGCGAGAGACTATTTCATTACAAATAGAACATCTTCTAGTGAAGAAATATTTAAATAAATCCACTACTTGGATTAATATTTCTATTCTTAATTTCTTCATTTGTTTTAATGAAGGATTTAAAGGAAAAGTTTTCAAAGGCCACTTCTTGCTTAATATTTTATCAAAGATGACACTTTGCAAAATGAATTTTATATATGATATCTTCAGTATTGAAATAATGACAAATATAAATAAACATATTATTAAATGATTAATAATTTGTTTAAATCAGGATTTAATATGCTGTTTCTTATAGGAGTGGCAGCTTTTCTAACTACCTTCAGCCTAATATTTGTTATGTATTAGTTGGAAATTAATTTTTGATTCCAGTTTTCAAAAATTTTACTTTTTACAAGCATGAATCTTCAAACAAATGATAAATATAAATAATAACGAATCAATAAAATAAATATGTCATTAAAATAAAAGTGTACAATTATATGTCATGGCCATATATTATACATCATATGGCTATATCTGAAGAGTGAATAAATTCTCTGATCTTTAATTTCTTTAATAAGAAAAAATAATTTAGCTGTTCTATCAGAAAGTTTCTACAACAGGAAAGCTATGTTTTGAAAGTAATAAATGAGCAGGTGGCTAAGCAGTGCATGTTGACTGAGCATAGTGGATTCATACTGAGTCTAACAACGCCTTTTATTGATAATCTTCTACCATCTGTTCTGAAGATTTATTCATACAAAGAAAAAAGGCAGGTGAGAAGAAAGAATTCAAATAAGTAACAATATCTAAATTCTGAGTCATGTTGTGATTTTGCAAAGTGGTTCAATGCTACTGTTGCTTTAAAACCATTACAATGTTTGAACTAACAAAGACAATGGTTAACTTCTATTGTTGGTACATCTGCTGATATGAACAGGAAGATGCTTCCAGAAATATCAAATTCATACACTTAAAAGATCAGTGAAAATAGTCTAATGTAATGTAACTTTGTATGGGACTGACACTTTCAGGCTAACAAAAAGAAAATATTTTACATAATCATGGTCATCTCAACTATTAGGAGTGAGTGAATAGATTAAGGGCTACTAAATAGAAAAAAATATGAAAGCTTACAAGGTAAAAACAGCTTTTGCATTAACAGGCACTTGAGCAGAGCTTTTGAAAGTTAGGGAATCAGTGAAAGATAACAATGTAGTAGGTCAAAGTATTAATAATACTAAATCTAGAGGACATCGGATGAGTGACTTCCCAGTGAAGTAAAAAAGAAAAAAAAATGTAGAATACCTATGTGTCAGAAATTAAAGAAAAGGAGAATTTGACTTCTTCTATTCCGATTTCAATGCCCTTTATGTCTTTCTCTTGTCTAATTACTCTAGCTAGTACATTCAGTACTAAGTTGGATAAAATTGGTGAAAGGACATCTTTGTCTTGTTTCAGATATTAGAGTAAAGGCTATCAGATTTTCTCTATTAAGTATGAGGTTACCTGTAGGTTTGTTGTATGTAGACTTTATTGAGATACATTCCTTCTATACCCAACTTTTTTTGGTATCTATTGAAATGATCATATGGTTTTTGTCTTTGATTTTATTAATGTGATGTTTCATATTTAATGATTTGCATATATTAAGCCATGCTTGTATCCCTGCAATGAATCCCACTTGATCGTGGTAAATGATCTTTTTAATATGTTATTGAATTTGGTTTGATAGTATTTTGTTCAGGATTCTTGCATCTGTGTTCATCAAAGTTAATGCTCTATAGTTTTTTTGTTGTTATGTTTTAGTCTGATTTTGGTATCAGTGCAATGCTGGTGTCATAGAATGAGTTTGGAAATATTCCTCTTTAATATTTTTGAAACAGTTTGATTAGAACTGGGACAAGTTCTTCTTTGAATGTTTGGCATCATTCAGCAGTAAAGCCATCAGGTCCTGGGCTTTTCTTCAATGGGAGACTTTTTATTACTGCTTCTCCCTAATTGCTCATTATTAATATGTTCAAGTTTTCTATTTCTTGATGGTTCAAGCTTGGTAGGTTGTATGTGTCTAAGAATTTATCCATTTCTTGCAGGTTTTCTAAGTTATTGGTATGTAGTTGTTCATAATAGCCTCTAATGATCCTTTGTATTTCTTGGGTGTGAATTATATTGGCTCCGTTTTTCCTCCTGATTTTATTTATTTGTGTCTTCCCCCCTTTTTTCCTTAGTATGACTAAAAGTTTGTCAATTATTTTATTTTTAAAATAACAACTTTTCATTTTATTGTTCTTTTGAATTTTCTATCTCAATTTCATTTATTTCTGCTCTGATCTTTATTATTTTTTCCCTTCTACTAATTTGGGGTTTGGGGTTTGTTCTTATTTTCCTAGTTCTTTAATGTAAATTGCTAGGTTGTTTATTTGAAGTGTTTCTACATTTTTGACATAGACATTTATTGCTATAAACTTCCCTGTTAGCACTGCTTTTCCTGCATCTCACAGGTTTTGACATGCTGTATTTCTGTTTCCATTTATTTCATGAATGTTTCAAAGTACTAAGAGTAGACCTATCACTTGATCCAGCAATCCCACTACTAGGTATTTACCCAAAGGAAAAAAAAGACATTTTATCAAAAAGACACTCGTACTCGAATGTTTACAGCAGTGTAATTCACAATCTCAAAGATGTAGAATGAACCCAAATGTTCATCAATACATGAGTGGCTTAATAAAATGTGTTATATGTATATCATGGAGCACTACTAAGCCATGAAAAATGGTGATCTAGTATGTTTTGTAATAACCCGGATGGTAGTGGAGGCCATTCTTCTTAGTGAAGTATCACAAGAATGGAAAAACAAACACCACATGTACTCAGTACTAAATTGAAACTAATTGATCAACACTTATGTGCACATATGGAAGTAAAACTCAGGGAAATCAAGTAAATGGGAGGGGGGAGGACAGGATGGATAAATTCACACCTGATGTATATAATGCACACCAACTGACCGAAGGGCATACTTAGAACTTTGAGTCAAACTGTACAAAAGCAAACTATGTAACCAAAATGTGTGCACCCCCATAATATTCTGAAATTTAAAAAAAGAGATATGAAACACAGGAAGAAAATTTACCTTAATTTCTTCATTGACTCTTTGATCATTCCGTAGCATGTTATTTAATTTTCATTTATCTTTACAGTTTCCAAAGTTCCTCTTGTGCTTTTGAGGTCTTACTCAAAAACTTTGCTTAGACCAATGTCCTGAAATGCTTCCCCAATGTTTTCTTCTAGTATATTCATAGATTCAGGTTTTATATTTAATTCTTTAATCTCTTTTGATTTGAATTTGTACATAGTGAGAGATAAGGGTCTAGTTTCATTTTTCTGCATGTGAATATGTACTTGAATATGTACTTTATGTACTTGTTTACAGATGAGATGACCTTTATTTAGAAAAACCTAAAGACTCCACCAAAAAACTGTTAAATATTGCAAGAATTGAAAAACAAACACCACATTTAGTCACTATTAAATTGGAACTAACCAATCAATGCTAACATTCATGGATGGAAGTAACAGTCAATGGAAATCATGCAGGTGGGAGGGGGGAGGAAGGGATGGGTGAAATTATACCTAATGGTTACAATGGACATTATCTGGGTGATGGGCACACTTATAACTTTGACTCAAGCAGTACAAATGCTATCCATGTAACCAAAACATTTGTACCCCAGTAATATTCCGAAATAAAAAAAAAATTAGAAAATGCAAAGAAATATTAAGAGTCCATACAGAATAAGCAATAAACATTATAAGATAATACAGCTAATATAAGACATGTAAATTCTTTATGGAAAAGATTATGAAGTCTAACCATTAGGCACAATATTTCAGTCAGAGTGTAATAGATGTACAACATAATAAATATTTATGTTTAATGAAAAATAATTTAGTAAAATTGTAGACTACAAAATCAACATACAAAAATCAGTAGCATTTCTACATACTAACAGTGAATAATTTGAAAAAGAATCAAGAAAACAATCTCATTTATTAATATAATAGCTATAAAAATCAATTACTTTGGAATAAATTTAGCCAAAGAAGTGAAAGATTGCAATGATAAAAACAATAGAACACTGATGAAATAAATTGAAAAGAACACAAAAAAATGGAAAGAAATTCTATATATGAATTAGAAGAATTAATATTGTTAAAATGCCCATACTGCCTAAAGTGATCTATAGAGTCAATGCAATCTCTCTAAAAATACCAATGCTATTTGTCACAAAAATATTAAAAAAAAAAATTCTAAAATTCATTTGGAACCACAAAAGACCCAGAACTGCCAAAACAATGTTGAGCACAAAGAACCAAGCTGGAAGCATCACACTACTTGACTTCAAAATATACTAAAAAGCTATGGTAACCAAAATAATATAGTACTGGCATAAAAAACAAACACATAGACCAATGAAACAGCAGGAGAATCCTGAAATAAATTCACGAGTTTACAACCAAATTATTTCTGACAAAGTGCCAAGGAAATACATTGGGGAAAAGAAAGTCTCTTCAATATATGGTGCTGGGAAAACTGGATATTCACATGCAGAAAAATGAAACTAGACCCTTGTCTCTCATTATGTACAAATTCAAATCAAAATAGATTAAAGAATTAAATATAAAACCTGAATCTATGAAAATATTAGAAGAGAACATTGGGGAAATACTTCAGGACATTGATCTAAGCAAAGAATTTTTTGAGTAAGACCTCAAAAGCCCAACCAGGAAAAACAAAAATTGACAAATGGGATTACATCAAGCTAACAATCTCTTGTATAGCAAAGGAAAAAATCAACAAAGTGAAGAGACAACATACAGAATGGTAGAAAATATTTGCAAACTACTCATTTGACAAGGGATTAAGATGTAGAATATATAAGAAACTCAAATAATTCAATGGCACAAACACAACTAATTCAATTTAGAAAATGGGCAAATGATCTAAATAGACATATCTCAA
This sequence comes from Avahi laniger, assembly GCA_963575035.1. NCBI lineage: Eukaryota > Metazoa > Chordata > Mammalia > Primates > Indriidae > Avahi > Avahi laniger. The sequence continues at coordinate 15,364 of CAUYSK010048760.1, read as the reverse complement.
AAGAAAACATACAGGTGGCCAACAGGTATATTAAAAAATGCTCAACAACACTTCTCATCAGGGAAATTAAAATCAAAACCACAATGATATTTTAAACCACATTTTACCTCATTTAAAATGGCTACTATCAAAAAGACAGATAATAATATGCTGATGAGGATGCCAAGAAGGGGGAACACTCATGCGTTGTTGGTGGGAATGTACATTAGCCTAGCAACTATGGAAAACAGTATGGAGGTTTCTCAAAAAACTGAAAATAGCACTACCATATGATCCAGCAATCCCAGTATTAGGTGTATATCCAAAAGAAAGGAAATCAGTATATCAAAGAGGTATCTGTACTCCCATGTTTATTGCAGTACTATTCACAAGGGTCAAGATATGGAGTCCACATAAGTGTCCAACAGTGTATGAATGAGTACAGAAAAGTGGTATATATGCACAATAGAATACTTTTCACCATAAAAAAGAATGAAATTCTGCCCTGTACAGCAATATGGATAGAACTGGAGGTCATTATGTTAAGTGAAATAAGCCAGGCACAGAAAAACAAATATCACATGTTCCCACTCATATGTGGTAGCCTATACAAATGTATCTCATAGTGGTAGTGAATAAAATCTGGTTTACACAGGGTGAAAAAGTAATGGTGAGGAGAGGATGAAGAGAGGAAGGTTAATGGTACAAAAATGCAGTTAGATAGAAGGAATAAGTTCTATTGTTCAAAAGCACAGTCAAACAAGTATAGTTAAGAATTTATAGTATATTTCAAAATAGGTAGAAGAGAAGATTTGGAATGTTTTCAGCAAAAAAAAAGTGGATAAATGTTTGAGATGATGAATATCCCAATTACTCTGATTTGATCATTACACCTCATAAATATATACAACTATCAAGTATCCAAAAAAAAAAGAAAGAAAGAAAGAAAAAGACCAAAAATAGGGAGATGTTGAAATTGAGTTTAGGAAAGAGATAAAGTCCTTATCTAGGACTGAAATTAGAAATCGCAGAGTGTTTCAAGAACTGCCAAATAGGTAGAAGTTCAAAAAGAAAAAAAAAAAACCTACTCAAGATGATCATTATAAGATAGGAGATGCTGAATTTAGAGTGGCAATTCAAAACACAGAGATATTGACATTAAATTCTGGAATTGTGGATTGAGGATCTCAATGAATTTGTTATTCCTATAAAACAGCAAAATATGGGGAAAAAAAAACAGCCATTCTATAATTCTGGTAGTTAGTCAAAGCCATTTAACTAACTGAAAACTCTAGCCAAAAAGAACTACCGAACCTCAGTAAGACAGTGAGGTCAGTGATGTTCTAAATTAGGGCTATCTCCATCCTGCCTTCCTCAACAGTAACCAAATATTGCAGACAATGGAGATTTAACTATATAAAGTTTTGTAAAAAATATCATCAATGTTTTTCCCAATGATATTTTCCTGGGAAATCTCTAGTTTCAAAGATTGGTGGCCATTTGAGTTGGCAGAGTTCAACTGCTGTAGGGGGAGCAAACTCTAAGTAAAAACATTACTGAAACCATAGAAAACTGCTGGCAACATCTTCACTGCCTAAAGCTGGGATTTCAGATGGGGCAAACCAGATCATGTTTAAGAATTTAAAATGAATTTCAGAGAAATGGCCTACCATAGAGAACTTGAAAATCTTCAACATATTTCTGAGTTCATAGAAGGATGCATGTATGCTAAAAGCTGTGTGCATGTTCAGGACATGCCTGGGAAAGGAGAAGGCACCAGTCACTAAAATCTGGCTGACTTTCCAGATCCTGAGCAAGCAAGAAGTGAAAACTAAGGCTGTCTTATAAATTAAATGTTTGTGGTTAAGAGTGAAAGACAAACACAAAAGTTGTTTAAGGAAATTGTTAAAGCAATCATTGGATCACAATTAAATTACACTAACTTAAGTGTGGACTCTATGAAGACAGTTTTAGTAATAAAAGGCAATAACTTTAAAATAAAGATAACAGAGTAGCCAAGCTCAATGATCGTACACTACAGGGAACAGAATCTACAGAATTATTCCAGGAAAGTGCAAGACAAATAAGCAGCAGAAATGAGAACAACAAAAATCACACACACACACACACACACACACACACAACAACAACAAATCTTGGGGCATGGAAAAATCTGATACTAAAGTTATTACAATATATTATCTAAAATGTCCAATTTTCAACAACAACAAAGTACAAGACATAAAAAAAAGAAACCAGGAAAGTATGACACAAAAGAAAAAAAGGACAGCTAACAGAAAATATACCCGACGGGACACAAAGTTTGGGCTTAGAAGACAGAATACTTTAGTTAACTATACTAAATACGTTCAAAGAACTGAAGAACCTTGTCTAAAGAATTAAAAGAATGCATGATAACAGTGTCTCACCAGATAGAGAATATTAATAAATAGAAAGACACTATAAAAATGAACCAAATACAAATTTTTATCTTGTCACATACAGTTACAGAAGTAAAAAATTCACTAGAAGGACACAAAACAATTTTGAACCAGCAGAAGAAAGAAATAAATTTGAAGATAAATCAATAATAACTATCCATTCTAAGGAACAGAAAGAAAACGAAATAAATAAAAATAAACCCACTCTCAAAGACATGTGGGAGATTCATTAAGTGTACTAAAATACAACAAATGGGAATCTCACAAAGAAAAGAAAAAGAGAAGAAGGAAGAAAAAGCATTTAAATAAGTAATGGCCCAAAGTCTCACTTTTGATGACATATTAATCTACACATCCAAGAATTTCAATAAACTCAAAGTAGGATGAACTGGAAAGATCCACAGCTATACATATTACAGTCAAAATGTCATATCAAAAGCTAAAGACAATGATATTCTTGAAATCAGTAAAAGAAAAAGTACTTAGTACTTATAAACAATCCTCAATAAGATTAATAGCTAATATCAGAAAGTATAGAGATCATAAGAGAGATGGAAGACATATTCAATGATTTGAAAGAAAAAGACTGTCAACCAAGCATTCTATTTTGAGCTAAGTTCTCCCTCAAATATAAAGGAAAAATTAAGACATCTCTAGGTTTAAAACAAACAACTGAAAGAACTCATCACCCACAGACCTTCCCTATAAATAATACTAAAGGAAATGTTTCAGTCTGACCTGAAAAAATGGTAGATGGCAAATAGAATACATAAGAAAAACAACAACAAAGAGAGAGAGAGACAGAGACAGAAAGAGAGACAACGGGTAGATGTAACTGCAAAGATACTATAGCAATAAATTGTAAAACTGTGTAGAAGGTGTTATAACATCTAATGATGTAATTTGTATGGCTGTAATAGTAAAAGTGGAGGGTGGTGACAAAGGTATATTAGAGCAAAGTTTTTGCATACTACTGATATTTAGTGGTATTTATTCAAACTGGATTGCATTAAGATGATAATTGTAATCTCCAGCATATACACTACTAATAAAATAGCTAAAAGAATATGGTAAAAATGAAAAATATTAAAAGGTACACTAGAACTGTTTATTTGATGCAAAGTAGGCAAGAATCAAGGAATAGAGAAATAAAAAACATAAGACATATAGAAAACAACAACATGGCAAATGCAAGTCCTACATCATGAATAATAACATTAAATATAAATGGGCTAAATATCCCAGTCAAAAGACAGAGATTTGCTAAATTGATAAAAAAATAAAAAACAGAGACCAAGGCCCAACTATTTGCTATTTATAAGAGAGACACACTTTAGTTCTAAAGACACAAATAGGTTGAAAATAAATGATGTATAAACTATGCCATGTAAAATGTAATCAAAAGAATTGGAGTGTCTATACTAATATCAGACTAAATAGAGTATAAGACAAATATTGCTACTAAAGGCAAGTGGGATATTTCATAATGAAAACAGTGTCAGTCTATCAGGAAGACATGATGATTACAAACACTTATACATCTCATGCATCTAAAAACAGTCTCAAAATATATTAAGCAAAACTGAAAGAATTAAAAGGAGAAAAACAATTTAAAAGAAATAGCCAAAGACTTTAAACCCCACTTTCAATAATGTATAGGACATCTAGACAGAAGATAAGCAAGAAAGTAGGCTTGGGCAATACTACAAACCTACTAGACTAGACAGACATTTATGGAACACTGTGCCAAACAACAGAAAGCCACACACTCTTTTTGGGTGCCAATAAAACATTCTCCTGGATAGACCATAAACCAGGCCACATAACAATCTTCAATAAATTTAAAATTGTTGAAAGTGTACAAAGTATGAACTTAAAACACAATATAATTAGTTTAGAAATCCAAAAGAGAAGAAAATTTATACAATTAAATATTTAGAAAATAAAAAACACATTCCTAAAAGTCCTGTGAGCCAAAGGGAAAACACACACACCGACACACACACACCTAAGATTTATAAAATACTTTGAAATGAATGAAAAGAAAAACACAACATGTCACAACTTATATTTTCATGGTAGTATTTAGAGGGAAATATATAGCTGTAAATGCCTATATTATAAAAGATGAAAGCTCTCAAATAAATAAACTAACTTTCCGCCCTAAGAGACTAGAAAAAGAAGAGCAAACTAAATCCAAAGCAAGCAGAAGGAAAGGAAGAATAAATAATGGATGTGAAACATATGAAATAGAGAATATAAAAACAGTAGATAAAATCAGTGAAAAGTAAAATTGTTTCTTTAAAAAAAAATCAGCAAAACAGGCAAACTGTTATCTAGCATGACCAAGGCAAAAATAGAAAAACTCAATTTAATAGGATCATAAATAAAAGAAGAACATCAATTCTTACCTTTCAGAAGTAAAAAGATAATAAGGGGATACTACTTTCAATTGTAAACCAATGAATTAGATAACTTAGAGGAAGGAACGGGAAGTGACTCTTTAAGGATATACTGTTTCTTTTTTCAAGTGGTGAAAATTTTCTACAATTAGGTTGTGGTGATTTGCAAACTCTGTGAATATACTAAAATTGGCTGAATTATACACTAAATGAGCAATATTGTGGTATGTGAAATGTATCTCAATGAAGATTTTTAAAACTAATAATCTTGTACTTGACAAATGATTCAAAAAAAGAGAAAGGAATATTAAAAAGACTCTCTTTAGTGCTTAGAAATTTCTCAAAATGGAATGGAACACAAGAGTGCATTGTGGTTTTCAAACAGGAGTATTCAGAGCTGTGAAGAAGTTGAGAATGAATTTTCTTGTGAATGCTCTTGTCATTCTTACAGACAAAATTTATTATTTAATATTTACTATAATATAGATTACACATATTTTATTTCTACTTGAAGAAATAGGTATATACCATTGCACATATGTATGCACGTGTATGTTTACATGAAGATGTGTACATCTACCAATGTCATATATATATAGTTTAGTGTATGATATAAATATTTGTCAGGATATTTCATAGCTCTTACTAGATAAAACACAATTATATAAATAACAGTAGTCATTTTTAATATTTTTGCAGTGACAAGAATCGTATACTTTTTATCATCTAATTTGTGTATTTTATTCACAAGAATCTTATTGACCTCATAATACAATCCATATGTTTTACCAAAACAATGCTTATCAATTTTAGAAGATAGTTAATCTTTAAACATTAAGAAAATATTGTGTATACTGTATACATATATTGATATAGGCTGACATGCTCATAATTTTTCCAAGAGTCAGGCTTATTCTATTTAGAAAATGCTCTGAATACATAGTGTTGCAATATAAAATGCTAAATTTAGAATCAGAGCACATGATTTTAAATAGCAGATCATTGTACAATTATTAATTAGTATTACAAATTTGAGACAATTATCTTCAAAGCAATTTAATGCAAATTAGAGCAAATGATTAAATAGCAGCATAAATACATCTACCTTGTGACCTACCAATGATAGGAAATGACACATGAGATTAAAAATGGAGGAAAGAAATAGAAAATCTTGACCCAAACTACTATCTCTGTGGTTCGATTACATGCCACTAAACATCAGCTGTACCTCCACTTTGTTTAGTTAGAAAACTTCAGTGCTGTATTTCTTCCAATAATTTACGTTTAAAGTATTACTACTTGAGAGGTACTCATCAGTGTTAGTGCTTCTCACTTTGGCGGTGGGCTACACTATCCTTGGCAATTATAGCAAAAATTTTAGGGATGATATTTAAACTTTGATAAAGACAGCAAGGTGACTCTACTGATGTTGAGAAAATCAACTCATTCCCATGCTGATAGTTTCTTTGTTGAAGGTTTCATTTGCCTTCTAATAACACCATAGTTTCTAATAAGCAACATATCCGTGCATACCTGTAAATGGTTTAAAATATCCCCTGCTCCTAAACATAGCCTTCTTTTGTTTGTTGTCCCTCAGAAGTTTCTTCCAGGTTAATGTTTGCCTCAACACAAAGTCCCCTTTGTCCATATACTTTGTGCTTTGTAAACCATGATACCTGAAATGGTTTAAAGCTAAGTGACAGTTGTTTTTGATCTGGGAGAGGGATAGAGAAAAGCCGAGCCTGGAAAATTTGTGGTATAAATTAAGTTTGTATTTAGAGTGCCCTAATTTTCTTGACATGGAAGCTTATTGTCTGTCCCTGCCCCATAATCTACTGCTTCCACCAATCAGTACATGAACTGATATTTCCAAACCTGTATTTCCTTGAAAAATCTCATATGACAGTTACTTCTCATGTCCTGTTAGACTCTTCCATCAAAAAACATTCCCTTAGTATTCACTGTATAAGGAAAATATTCTGATTAAAATCATTTTCATATAAGTCAATTTGCTTTACTTCACCATTTGTGGGGGGAAATTTACACAGTTCTTTAAATAGACAAATTAACTCTAATTCCAAACTCCCTGTAAAAATGTTCTCTACTGTAAATATAATCTAAGAATTATTCTGAAAATAATTCAAATTTTCAAGGTACTTTCACAAACCTGGATACAATTGCTTCACAATATTTTTTTTTTTTTTACTCACCCTCACTATCTTGAGTTTGGAAAATAGCTCAACTGCTATCACAGCAATGCTTTGAAATAGGTTTCACTATTGTGCTTTTAGACCAGAGATGCCTTGGTGTCCATTGAAATTAGGCAATTGGTTTGCCACAAGTCTTAATATGAAAGAAGCAGTAACTTCAGTCCCAAGGTGTGATCACCTCCATTGTATGGTTCACAAGGCCTTTGCTCAGAGAAAGAACTGAGAAATCAATTTTGACTGCTCAGATTTGTGATTATTCTCTACTTGACCAAATAGAAAAGGGGAACAAATGGAAAAGAAAGAGTATCTAACGCTCAGCAATGGTTGCTAATAGATCTATTAGCCTACAGATCTGGGCTAATAGTATTTTAGATATTATTTGACTTTCACATGCCTATCCAGTAACTCTTATGAATAACTACTTTAAAGAACAATATCAGTGTCAAGGTGGTTAATTCAGAAGATGATCCCAACCACAACCATTTCAGAATGAAGGAAGCACATCACTCTAGGAACAATCAAACTATATTACCTTCAGAAGAAGGCATTATAAAACACAGCAATCAGAACACTACCTTAAAAAGTCTTTGTGTCTCTAAATGAATTAGGAGGTAAAAATAAAAGAATACATATATAAATCACTAAGTAAGTTTTAAAGTGTTAGGAGAAAAATAGGTACTTTTTATTCCTAGAATATTCTTCTAGCAGAGGAGATACTCAATAACATCTGTTTGAATTTTGCAAACAGCAAAAGTTGGCAGTCTGTAAAGTTTTAATTAAATAAAACAAAAATAATTTGAGACTTGGTAAAATTCCTGGGTTATTGATGCCTAAAATTTATGAAATAAGGAATGAAATGCTAGGTCAATTTTTAATTGATGTGATGTGATGTGTTAAAAATGTCCTACATTTAGGCCTGTTATATATAGACTTCCAAATAACTGGGGAAAACCTTTTCTTTTCTGTAAAATGAAGTGGCAATTTAAAAATCCACAGCGGTATTAGTAGTAGTCAGCATTTTAGCTTTCTAAGTAGGTAACATAAAATTTTGCAGTTGTGTTTTTTGTTTGAAAGGCTTTTGTCTTGATAAATGTCTAGAAGAGCTATGAGGAAAAGTGAATCAAAAACTGAAATTTCATACAATTTCTTGAAATGTCAAAATTTTATTCAAAGATACAAAATTTTTTTAGGAAACTATGCAACTTAACACATTGACTGCCACATTAGAAAAATCTTTTCCCTTGGGGCCACGGTGTATTATTACAAAAAATAGAATAAAAATTTCAAAAACAAGACAATCCTTTCTAATTTAATGAAAAGTTTGTTATTTTTTATTGTTTTCTATGCGTGAGTTTTATATAACTTAAAAAATAGTTCACACAGCTGCAGATGTGAAAGGACGTGTGAGTTACATGCTCTTCATGAGGACCCAGGCTTAAAACTACTGTGAGTTAAATATAACTCACATGGCAGTTAACATGTTTAGTAATAGAGGAGAATTATACTTTAGAATAAATCTTTAAGATAAGCAAAATGATATTAAGCTTTAAAGCACAATAGAAGAATTGGACTTAAGTGTCAGACAATTTAAAATAGAAGATATGGCATTTATTATCCCTAGACATTGGGGGATTTACTTATCAAATAGTTTAATTTTTCTCATATGAAAATAATACTTCCTATTTGTTTATTTATTTATTTTTTGAGACAGAGTCTCACTCTGTTGCCCAGGCTAGAGTGCCATGGCGTCAGCCTAGTCACAGCAATCTCAAACTTCTGGGCTCAAGCAATCCTGCCTCATCCTCCCAATTAGCTGGGACTATAGGCATACACCATCATGCCCAGCTATTTTCTATGTATATTTTTAGTTGTCCAGCTAATTTCTTTCTATTTTTAATAGAGACAGGGTCTCACTCTTGCTCAGGCTGGTCTCGAACTCCTGAACTCAAACGATCCTCCCTCCTCGGCCTCCTAGAGTGCTGGGATTACAGGTGTGAGCCATTACACCCAGCCAATACTTCCCTTTTAGAGATGTTGTCTATTCACATAACAAATGAGACATAATGAGATAATTGTTGAGAGCCATGGCTCACTCCCAGAGCCAGCCTGTGCAACAGAGCAAGACCATTTCTTAAAAAAGAATTTTTTCCTTTATTAGCTGGGTTTGCTAGAGCTCACCTGTAATCCCAGGTACTCAGGAAGCTGAGTTAGGAGAATCCCTGGAATTCAAGAGTTTGAGGCTGTGGTGAGCTATGATCATGCCACTGTACTCTAGCCTGGACAACAGAGCAAGAGCTTGTCTCAAAAAAAAAAAAGAGGTAATTACATTAGGTATACAAATATAAAGTAAATAAAAGATGAGAAAGATAAAGAAAATACCTACCAAAGTGTCCAATACATTATAAATAGTCCAAACTATTAATTAATGTAGTAATTAGCTCACAAAATAGACATTTCCAAGTTATTATTCCATAGTATGAATTGTTAATATGAACTTCTCTTTTAGATACAAATTAAATTAAAATCTTTAAGCTTTTTTATTGTAAAACATTTTGAATTATGGTAAAATACACATAACGTAATTGACCACCTTAACCATTTTTAAGTAATGGTAAGTACAAAATATTTAAACTTTTTAAAGTATTAAGAAATCTTAAACTTGTATTTCTGATTTTTTTCTATTTGTTACATTCTCATGCATCTAGCTTCAATTCCCCATTCTCCATTAATGTGACCTGCATCCTTACCTTCTATTAGTATTCCAATTAGAAGTAAAAATAAGATAACTCGTGCAGATTCATTTCAGTCATTAATGAAATATGAAAGGAACTAACAATAACTGTTCATGCTTTTTTTTTCTGAGTGTTAGAATAATACTATATGATATATTCTTAGTCCTTCATAATGTAGATTAGAAAATCAAGGCCCATATCAATTCGGTGACTAGTGTAACAGTGTAATTATCCAGCACTAAAACTAAGAACTCATGATGTATATTTAAATACTCTTTCTAAAATTTTAGCACACTTTAATTTAAATAAATAAGTTTTGTCATAGTAATTTTTTTTCTTTTTATGGTGATTTTTCTTCTATTCAGTAATAATGAGATGACTTTCTAGTGTTTTTGTTTTGTTTTGTTTTGTTTTTAATTAAGACCAAGGTAACACTTTTGTTATTTTGTTCACTTGCTGAATAATATAAAGAAGTGTATTCAAAGAATATATACATGTTTTCCTGAAAACATGCAGATTTATCTAACTATAACATCTTGGATAATCACATTATGCTGTGTCATTTATCATAGATTCATCTGCCTGTACCAAAATTAATGTAAGAGGCTTCTGTTTGTTGGATCAGAGCTCTAATATCATTATTCAATCTGTGAGCTGCTCCCCATTTGAATCAATAAAAGGCTGAGAGGTCTTGACAAGCTATATTTTTTCTAATATTGATTTTGATGACCAAGCTGGTGCCCTAGAGTCTAACCATTGATTTTAAAGGGGAGGCCTGTCAAGTTGGAGGCCAATTTTGTGCTATTAAACAGATCAGGTCTTGTAATTAAAGAAAATGTCAGGCTGTCATATTTTACAAGAGGGCCATGGGAATATTTTCACGCAGTTTTCAAGCAAATTAGAAAGTATGCAGACCTGCTGGAGCCAAACACATACACCCAAACCAGCATAAGCTTAAATCAATGTTCAAATGGTATGTGATTCATTGGCTTTCTCTTTTCCCAAGACTCAGTGATTTAAGGAATAATTTATGATTCCTGGCTTTAATAACATGCACTGCTGCATCAACTTAAAATGCATCAAACTCTTCCGAAAGAAAGTAACATTCAAATGAAAAGCTAATTTACTGTCAGGATAATGGAGAATATCCAAACTGTCCTCGGCAGCCTTTGCTTCCTTTCTGCTTCCTTTTGATACCAACTGTAAATCATAACTTCTTACTCCATTTATTTACTTTATTCTTCTATCCATTCAAGAAAGATTTACAGAGAACCTACAAATAAAAAGCTGTTGAAGACATCACATTAGAGTAAAAGAAACAGACCAGAAAATAAAATATTTGTTGTAATATAGGTATAGTACAAGTATAGTAAAAATGCTTTCAAAAGTTAAGAAGTGATTAACTTTACTAGGGATATTTAAGGAGATTTTCACAACCATACTGAGCATTGAATTTGGGTTTGTTGTATAAAAAAATGAGAGTCTTTGAAAATTTTATACTAGAATGTGATTAAGATCTCACTTAAGTTTTAGAATTATCTTCTGAGGCTAGTAATACTATAAAATTGATAAAAATATTAATAATATATAGAATGTTTAGAAATGGAAAAGGAAATATTAAAATACCAAGAAAGAAGTGCACCAAGAACCCAATGAATAATTCTCCTAAATGTAAATACAAATGACTATAAGCATTCAGAGTATTTACCCGTTATTTCTTAAAATATTGATTTTTATCCCAATCACTATCTTCTTCTGAAATTATGCTGTGCTAGAACTTCTTCCCTTGTGACATGATCTCATTTATTCCTCCCAGCTTCATTTTGCATATTTCCTATTGACTTGTCTTCAAATTCACCAATATTATCTTTGGTTGTGTTTAGTCTGCTTTTAAGTGCATCCAGTGAGTTACTAATTCCTGAAATTGTATTTTCAGGAATTCACTGTGTTTTCAGAAAGACATTTTTAACAGTATTATTTAAAATCTTGAAAAACTTGATGCAAGGTAAATCTTCAAAGAGACACTCTTAAATAATAGCATAGCCATATAATGAATTATGGAGTTAATTACATTAGAAAAATGTGCATAATATAGTTTACCTTTTTTACCCTTCTTTAGCCTTTTATTTGTATTGAGATACATTGCTTACATATAAATGCATTTATCATAGTGTACATTTCAATGAGTTTTGAAAAACATGTATACCTATGTAACCACCATCCAAATCAAAGTACAGAATTTCCATAACTCGAACAGTACCCTGATGATACTTTCATTCAATTCACAACATAAATGGGTAACGATTTTCCTATTTATAGCAACATAGATGGGTTTTGCCTGTTCTTGAAATTAATATTAATTAAATCATAGAGTATGTACTATTGCATTGGGCAATTTAAAAAAAAAATTCTTTTTTTTTTTTTGATACAGAGTCTCACTTTATTGCCCGGGCTAGAGTGAGTGCCGTGGCGTCAGCCTAGCTCACAGCAACCTCAAACTCCTGGGCTCAAGCAATCCTTCTGTCTCAGCCTCCCAAGTAGCTGGGACTACATGGATGTGCCACCATGCCCGGCTAATTTTTTTTTCTGTATATTTTTAGTTGTCCGATAAATTTCTTTCTATTTTTAGTAGAGACAGAGTCTCGCTCTTGCTCAGGCTGGTTTCGAACTCCTGAGCTCAAATAATCCGCCTGCCTGGGCCTCCCAGCGTGCTAGGATTGCAGGTGTGAGCCACCACGCCCCGCCTAAAAAAAAAAATTCTTGAGACTTATTCATTTCATTGGATATAGCCATAGGTTTATGAATTACTTGTGTGAATATATCATAATTCATCACTCATTCCCTGTTAATTGAATTTTGTCTAACATTTTTCTGCATCTATTAAAATGAGCATATGCCTTTTTTCTCCTTTATTTTGTCATTCTAATGAATTAGGTTGGTTATTTTTTAAGTAGGAAACTACTAGTATACTTTCCCACTGTTTCAGAATGTATCATTTTTTTCTAATGTATTGCTTACTTTGCTTTGCTAATTTTTGTCAGAGAATTTAGTGTACATATACAAGAGGACTATTGTTCTATAATTGTCTTTTTTCCTATAATTTCATTGTTATATGTTGGTTTCAGTGTTGTATTTACTTCATAAAATGAGTTGAGCAGTGACAATGTAGAATAATTTCTAGTGACTTTTTTAAAAAATAATTTTTGCCAATTACATTTCTTTCACTAGGGAGAGAATTCAAAGTGTTCATCATATCACCATTTTGGAATTTGTTTCTTAGGTCAAAGAGTGCCCAAATGCTATTAAACAAAACATTCTTATTTTGATCTTTTCCAAAAGTATAAATATGACAATGTTAAATTTGTTTTCAAATGGCTCTTGAAATACAGGACTTTTCAAAAAGTTTAACTCTTCAAATCAGTAAAGTTAATATTTTGAGAAAATTTTACCTTTTCCTTTTTGCTAATTGTATTATAATATTAAAATTTACCATTTTGCTAGTTGTGCATATAATATTCTAGTACCTGTTGCTCTCTAACTGTCCTCAAAACCCCAAAAAATCACTAATATAGATTTTCTTTTAGCTTATTCTCTTTATCTAAAAAGTATTTCTTAAGCCTATTTACTATCTAGAGATATAACTTGTTGAAGTCTCTGAAGACTTTTATACCTTCTAAACAACTGTCTCTGAACACAATACAACAAATGACTGTTTTGTTAACCGCCACTACCTTTTATCCAGAAGAGAAATTTCAAGTGGCCACAAATTTATTTTTGACTATGAACAGGACGCATCATCTGAAATGAAATATCAGAAATGTAGTATAGAAAATTGGTTCCGGTGAAACTTGAATACATATTTTACATCAATCCAACAACAACAAAAAATAAAATAAAAAACAAATCATGAATAACAACGACATATGTATTATTTGCTTCCTCAAAAGTTGAAATGGAGTGGCTATTTTCATGAGGGAAAAAACATAATGTAAAGCACCTGGGTTAAAGACAACATATGCCATTTCGAAAAATTATCCTACCACATACTTACTTTTTGAATTGAAGCAAATTATAGACCCTCTTTTAGATTCCTTATATGTTAAAGATCATAATGCTGTCTTCTTTATGATATTGTTGTAAACACTAAATAATAGTGCTTCACACAATTCATGAGCTGCAAGAAATATGATTTTTTTTCATATGATACTTAATAGTTTCTAGTATAATATCATTCTTTTTCATTCAGCAGAAGGCCCTATAACAGGGCCAGGCAGTTAAGAAAATGGGCTCTACTCAGCCTGCATACATCAAATCATGTGGCACTGAAAAATTAGGGAGACTTTCTGTATCTCTGTTCTGCATAGAATTCCTATCAGACAATTCAAACAGTGTATGTGAGACACTTACAATATTCTGCAACACTTATTAAATATTAAATAAATATAAGTGATTATTGCTATATTCTCAAAATTTATCCTATGTGATAAATAGGAAGAAAAAAAGGAATTCAGAGGAATTAAGTGATTTATCCCATGTCCCTCAGGAAATAAAAGGCCAAAAACAATTGGAAACATAGAGATGCGATTGCAGGTCTTCTGTTAAAAAGGGAAGGAGACAAGATTTTAATGAAGGTGCTCATTCTATTCATAGACTGCACAAAAAGAGTAGTTTTAGTAGAAAGAGTTCAGAAGGAAGCAATAAAACTAGAACCACTTGGGTTTACACTATACCCAATTTTATATAGACAGATTAGCCTTCCTGTCAGGTATCATCTCAGATGATCCAAGATTTGAAGGTTTTATTTTTTTTTCAGTACTGCTATTTTCTCTAGGATAATAATTTCAATGGATAGAAATCAAATATAAACCAAATAAGCTTTAACAATCAGGATATAAGATTACACTAGTAAAATAATTTCACAAATGTAGGTCATGATTCAGAAGTAAAAGCAAATTATCTTGAAATATGTAAATCATTGACCCATTTTTAGCTTGAATTATTTGTGCTTTGACATAGATCTTCACTTCTCTTGTTATAAAGATGATGTTATTAATCCATTGTTCAATTGAATCTTTAATTTCTAAGAATAACATGTCCATCCACTAGTTTATTCTAGATTCAGGACTTTTACAGACAGTCAAAAATGTGCTAAGAAGCTATGACCATTGAAACAGCAGGAAATTCTCACCTATGGAAAGAAAGGACAAAATTATTTATTTAGTGTTTTATGGGGATCCTTCCTGCTCAGGTGAATTTAATTTACCACAGAACAAAGGCAAAATCTCTGTATATGAAATAAAACATCCTTGTTTGCCCCAAAGTATACATTTTAAAGAAAATTTTGTCCTCTCTACAAGAAGGATTGATTCACATAAAATTAATATTAAGTGATTATTTATTTCATGATTATAAAGGCTATTTAACAAAGCCCATTTAAACTATATCTATAATAATCAAGGCAACTGAAAAGCAAAGATTTATTCTAATGATTTATAGCCGTAATAGTAAATATCATTCTTGCAAAAAATATGCCATTAGTTTATATTGTATTACTTCAGGCTTAGTCATACCCCAAACTTTACTGATCCAATAAGGAATTT
>CAUYSK010048758.1:0-24751 GCA_963575035.1 Avahi laniger | reverse complement strand
TGGGATCCATACATAGCCTCTTAGCATCTCCATAGATCCATAGGATTCCATAAAACAACTCTTAACATTTGCTTTATTGGCATCTGCTGATCTCTCTCTCTCTCTCTCTCTCTCTCTCTACACCCCTCTCTCTCCCTCTCCCCCCCTCCACCCCCTACTCCACCCCCACCCCATCTCTTCTATCTTTCTTTCATACTTTAAAAATAGTATATGCCTACCATCTTGGTCATTACCTCTGTATCCACTTTCTAATTATTTCTGATACAGGAGTAAATTGCTCATGGGTTAATGTGTTTGTAAGTTCTAAAACCCAAATAAAATAAATGTCCTTTCTTTATTCCCCTTTAAGTAACTTCCAATGTGCACCGAAGCACCCTTTCTGCTAGGCTGATGAAAAATTCCATATCAGTTATTGCTGGGACTCTATTCTACTATCAGAATTTCACTACTGTGTGGGTGAGTTGGTAATATATAAACAACATGAGAAGAACTATTCACTATTGTATAATCAGTCTATTTATTTTCAAACTTACAAAAGTCTCTTAAAGTCAATCAGTGGTCTGTTTCTTTGCAAAAGGGATTCTTGTTTTATTTTGTTTGTTTTGCTTTCCTTTGCCAAAGCTAAGGACGCTATGCCTGAAGATCAGCTTGCCTGGAATCCCTTGGTAGCTACCTCATCAAACACATTAGGTTCCATTTTTTTTTTCCAATTTCTCCTTATTCTACAATGTGTGAGGACATTTCTGCCTCTCAAAGACAGTTTATTTTCCTCCATGATAAATAAAATTATGTCTAAAGCACAAAAATTTTAGATGCTTCTGCTTTATGCTGTGCCAGAATGTCTTGGTCAAAAGATTTCATAAAATATCTTGCAGTCGATGGCATGTGGCATGGAACAAGGAGAGGCAGGGAAGGAAGCTAAAAGTTCATAAGGGAAAAAATGTATGTACAAATTTCAATACATAATCCCGCTGGACATGTTATGCCCCATACTCTCAGGTGTGTGAGACAACACCAGGAGCAGATTATCAAGCCATTCTTACCACAGAGATATTATCGGTATTATGCATTTCCAGTGGGATTTTATAGGTTCATTCTCTGCACATCCGATGCAGTTTCTGTTATAGTTTTTAGTGTGATCATCTCCACAAAAAACGTCATTTAGTTCATTAAATATCTTCATTTTATATTCAGATATATACAAGGCTGACAGAATATTTCTCTGGGAGTCAGGCCCTACAGACCATAGGTTAAGAACTTACCATAAATAATCTAAAAGAAGCAGTCATATTTTGTTAAAATCATTGAATAGAAAATGACATTTCTGCTAGCACAATCCATTTGTTTTTCAGATGTTCTGTCATTATTATGCTCCCTAGGCAATTAGACTAGGTCTCCTGACTTCTTTCTTACCTGGAAAAGAGAAAGAAATAATGCCAGACATGCTGCTTAAATTCCTATAAGAAGTGTTGGTATCTTGGAAATGGTGACCATATTAAAAAAAATGGTGTCATTGGTAAAAATTTTACTAGGGAAGAAATTTGGGCATAAACTTGGACTTTGCAAGCCCTTGGCTTACTGTACATACAGTACATACACAGATGTCTAATCCACAAGAGATAGCCTTAGCAATCACTTGTATTGTACTAACACTGAGCTATGCCAATATTTAGACCACATCATATTTACTTTTGTAATCTCAGCACCTGCCACAGAAACTGGCTCCCAGTTTCTGCTCAAAGAAATGCTCAAAAAATATTTATTGTTGAATTTCTCTATTTAATTGGGAGAAATTTTTACAAAATGAGAAATTCATAGTTTTCTTAAAAACGAGGGCTGTGGTTTTGTCCTTCTGTGTTACTGTCTCACTGAGCCATGAACATAGTGCCTCATCCTTCACACGCAATGAAGAGGTCCGTTTAACTTCATAGCCAGTTCAGAAAGAAAAGAGCAGTACAAGCTTGGTATTTTCTCTCATTCACAATAATAACACAACCTTAACAAATATGACACTTTAAATTCTATTTTACTTGCTTTGAAAACGTGAACTTCTTCAATAAAATATGTTTTTATTTGGAAATTGTCACTTCCTCAAAAATAATATTACAAGGCATTGTTCTAAAGAAATAGGGTACTCTTCTTATTGGACATTAATTTAGACTGTCTTGTCTCTATTAAAAATCAAACCATGATTAAGGAAATAAACTTAATGATCAGTCACGTCTTGATACTTATGAATTGTCAAAATTTAAAAGATGTGTTCTAAAGAGAAATTATCAAAAGGAAGAATTATGATATGTTAGAAACAATGTGGGACACGAGATATTTACACACAGAGGAGAACAAGGGACCTTGGGAGATTCACTTTGGTCCAGTTCATAGTGGGTCAAATGTTATCCAGTAGGGATTGCAATCACTGACTCATAGAACATTAGAGCTGCAGAAGTCTCCCTAGATATTTTCTGATAGATAAAATAAGGCTTTGGATATAATAATGCATTGCTCTCTATTCATCCTTTTTTAAAATCTTGTCAATTCTTCCAATGCTTATTATGTTTTATTTCCAGACATTCAAACTTAACTTTCATTTAAGTGAAAACTCAATACTATACTCTGTTCTGACACATTTATCCTTGACACTGAAAATCTTCAAACTAATGTTTCAACTTATGAATTTTTAGCAAAAGAAAAGCATTTATAATGAAAATTTTTGTTACTCATCTCTCGTGTTTTAGAATAGCTGGTGAAAACATAGGTGTCATCCATGATCAGCCATGTTGAGTGTTCAGAATTGTAAAATGGTTGGTTGGATTACATCTTAATATTAAAAAATAAGTACATAAATACAAGCTGCTACATATTAGGCCAAATAAAAATTGAGTATATAATATTATATTTTACAACCTGAAATGGTCTTTTACAACTTAAAGTAGAGCAGTATAAATGAGACTATATTGCCTATGTACTAACATATGTAGACCTGAGAACAGTTGTAGGAAAGAGGTTAGACTGGGATCCTAGAACTCCTATCTTCCAATGTACCAAGTTCATAGGAGTTATATGTTCACCATAATCATGGCAATTTTATCTTTGTTGTTAATTATGGGTGATGATCCAAATTCTGTGTAGTGTTTTCTTCTGACAATATATGCTGGATCGTAAATCAGGCACAAGTTCTCCTTAGTAAATAGACTAATTTTTGTCTTTTCTTTTCTTTCTTTCTTTTTTTTTTTTTTTTTTTGGAAGCTGTCTTTCAGGGTATAGTCTGGTTTTGTTCCTCTGAATTTTACTACTGTGTCTGTTGGAGAAAGCAAGAAGAGAGAACTGAAACGAGTTCTTTATCCCATAGATCTAGAGAAAAGATGACATTTATTTACATGTCTGCTGCTAGAACATCCAGGACCTTCTCAGCCTTTCAGTGGTAAGAGGATTCTCCAAAACAGGAGACAACTCAATGCGTCACACTGCCACATGGAATGGAAGAGACCAAACCAAAGGGGAGTGGCACACAGAGGATGGAGCTTTATTTTCTCTGCTTCCTTCAGTGCCCAGTGAAAACTCTACATAGTAATAATTGTATATCAGTTGCTCACATCAAAAATCCTCATTTTTAAGGCAGGGCTTGGATGGAATTGACATTGTATTTGATTTTCCAAAACCCATTCCAGCATGAATTTTAATTATTTAATGTCAATTATGGAAAACATCATGATCTTCTCCACTGGTTTGTTCAAGAATCAGGCTTAAATTATCCAGTGTGTGGTGTTTTCCACACCAAGAGCATTCTTTTTGAATTAGAATTTTATTTAATTTGAAACAATGAGATGTAAGAAGTATTCTGCTGGGCTTCTGAAACATTTTCTCACTTGACAATTGAGAGTAACAGGAAGAAGCAGTCTCTGATGTACCACCTGGGATTTCTGTAGCCAATTTTGATGGTCTGAGGTTTTAGGACCAGGCAGACTAAGGTTAAGACCAGGAAGACTGAGGGCTGAGATGAGAAAAATGTGATTAAATGGAGCTTGAAACTTTCATTAATTAAGTCAAGTGTAAAGGTGAGTCTACTTTTAGATTTCCATTTATAGGAATCCATATTATATTTTATTTCCTCCTTTTTTTAAAAGCAATTTGAGTTGGATTTTCAATTCACTACAGTCAAAGCAACCCAATTTCTCAAAGGTCTGAGGGAACTATCAGAGCATATTGCCATGCAGAGTGACCTATGCATCTGACCTTAAATATCAAGTTATTTCTTTTATTGCCAGAAGCTATATCGCTGGCCATATTGCCTGGTCTGAACACAAATACCATATAAGGAGTGCAAGGTCATTGACAACCATCAAAACAAGTAGAAGGGCAGTGAGAGTGAGACCATGGAACCATCTTTGTATTTATAGTGGTCTTTTACTGCTGTTGACATAGTTCTACTACCAGAATCCCTTTTATTTGAGAACAAGAAAGGTGACATGTGTTTTAGTAAATGAGACACAGCTATGTTTGAGTCTATTATTCTGTCTCCTGGGGTTCAAGAAACTACTCAAGCTGTGCATTTGTGGTTTATCCCAACCATCTGCTATTCAAATGTTTCCTATTAACCATGACCACTAGTGGTTTAACCTTTCAGTATCTTTCAAACGTTTCACTGACAGACAAAAAAAAAAAAATGTATCTGGGATGGATACACAAAGCCCATTCTGAGGCTTGCATTGTTCAGCAAATAGATTTGTCAACAATGAAATGAGGGCGTAAGTTAGCTGTGTTGCATGACCAGATACATTTCTCTGTTCTGAATCTATATATCTACAATGCTAAAAGGCCATGAAATAGCTTCTACCGGTGATATTTTATTACCACCGAGTTGTAAAATTTAACAGCAGAGCCAACATCGTCTGATATCTACCTCTTAGGGAAGAAAGGGACAACGTGGAAGATTTAAAGCTTAACCAACAAGACATCCAGAAGTAGAAAATGAATGCTTAGAGTGAGGCTTTGTTAGGTAGAACTAAAATCACAGCTGAACAAAGCGACTTTCCCTTCGTAAAAATAGTTGCTTGACATATTTCAAATCCAAATGCTTATTTCTTCTTTCATAAGAGCATACACTTAATGTAAATTTGTTCCGTGCTCTCTACTTTAGCTGAGGAAAAGCAGCTATTGTGTTACAAATCAAATCCCTTTACACAATATCTTCCTTTCACTCATTTGTAGAAAATGCAAAGGATATCAGAGTTGTCAGAATAAAATATTCTTTTTCTTAACAACACCACTCAGGAGCAGAGTTTAGGACTATAAAAAAAACTTCAGAGACTAAGAAGGGAAGTCCTAAATTGTTTGTCACCACCAGGTGGGAAAGAGAAGACAAGTAAAACCTGAACTGGGGTTTTATTATTTATGTAGCACATTATAATTGTAAAGCATAGGTAACTATTATACACATTTAAAACCAAATCAGATTCTCCAGTCCTCTTTCACATTCATGCTGTAGAAAAGAGCATGTTTTAAACAATAGTCTGTAGCAAAGCATGACTTTTGATTCTCAACAGACAGATAGTCTCATCCAGTGGGGCATGTAGGGAGAAAGACAGATAACTGATACTTTATAGCCAGTGTTACTGTGGTTACCAAGTCCTCTGAGGCAAAAGCTCAATTTAACAAATGTGCACCCACTGGGGAAAGATCGGGGGCAATAAGCATGACTCTTTGAGGTGCAAAATGAAGAGTTTAGAGTGAATCCAGTAGCTGAATGCTGGGTAGAAGAGTATCCTCAAATCTTGAAAATAAACTGTGCCCAAATCTCTGCACAACTCCTAAATTATTCAGGCGCAGAGCAGAGTCCAAGGAGCCCAGCTAAGACCAAAAGACCAAAAGAACTAAACAGCAATTTTATCTGCTGTCCACAAGAGAGATAGAGCCTGAAGTTTGAGTTCAGCCAAGTTAACTCCCTGTGAAAACTTTAAAAATAAATAAATAAAATCAATACCCTCCAGGAGAATATAATGGAGCCTGGAATCTACCCAGCGTATCATAAGTCACAATATACAGGATACATTCCCAAATTACCTGGCATGTAAAGGAAACAGGAAACTGATCTCTACTCAAGACAAAAGTCAATAAATTAAGATGAACACTTACATGATCCCAACTTGGAATCAGCAGGTAAGAATTTTAGAGAGGTTTTATATTTATGTTCAAGGATGTCAAGAAAAATACCCTCAAAAGCAAATATTGAGTAGACAATTAAAAACAAGTAAAAAGAACCAAATAAAAGCTCTAGAACCAAAAATCATAATATTCAAAACAACAAATAAAGTATTTGAATAAGTTTACCAGCAGGTTGGAAATGACAGAATCAAGAATCTGTAGACTTGAAGATAGATCAATCAAAATCATCCAATTAAAAAAAATAGAAATTAAAAATATTGGGATTGAAAAGTAAAATAACTTTACTAATTTGGAGGTAATATCAAAATCCTAGAAGAAGAAAAAATATAATGTAAATGAGAAAAAAAACTGAATATCTGAATTGTTGAAACACATGTTTATAAATTCAAGAATGTACAAATTAAATTTAGTGAGCCCACTGCTAGCTAAGTGCAAAGAAAAACACAAATAGGAACAAGATAGGAAATGGAATTGTTGAAAACCAATGGCAATGAGAAAATGTTCAGCGTAACCAGAGAAAACTGACACAGTACACAAAATATAACAACAATTTCTTTCTCCCTGACTTCTCACTAAAAACAAGGAAGGCTAGAAGCAGTGAGATTACATCAATGAAATACTACATGAAAATAATCATCCCAGAATTCTATATACAGCTAAAATATCCTTCACAAATAAAGGCAAAATAAAGATGCTTTCAGATAAATAAAAGCTAAGAGAAATCAAAAAACGTATCCAAGCAATTCAATGGTAGCAAAAATTTTTTCAACAGATATTGCTTATAAAATTGAATATTTAATTTAAAAAGTGAAACTCCAGCCCTAGATAAAATCATACACAAAAAAAATGAATTGTAAGTGATTAAAACTATCAATGACAAATGTCAAAATATGACATTTCTGTAAAAAAAAATAACGTTTGACAATATCTGAAGATGCATGCATTATTTGGAGGTAAGCAAAAGAATTTTAGATGGGATATAGAAAGCAATAACCATAGAAAAAAATGGCGTTATGCAGTGGAGCAGTTCCCAAGCAGCAGCAACTGCTGTATCAGCTAGGTTGATTTGCCACATTTCCATAGATTTGGTTAGTAGGGAAACAATGAGCCCAAATGGATTTAGACAGTTTATTACTCTCAGTAGAGCAGACAGCATGAATTTCATGCTCACATCAGTTCTCTTTATGCCTCAAATTCCATGCAGTTAAAGTAGAGGTGGTTCCAGGTGGTTAGAGAATACACCGCTGGTCTGTGTCATAGCTGAAGACCACTGCATTTAGGAAACCCCCTAATCTTATAATGAACTGCTGGCAAGCCCATCATCTCTCCCTCTGGAGAGAGACATTAACTTTATTATCCTGGTCAGGAAACAAATCTTTCCTCTAGAAGGAGACATTTTCTTTATTACCTTGAGATGTCTCTTAGGAGAGGATAAAGAGATTAGTTTTTATTCTCTTAGAATATGAGAGAAGTTACACCCTGCCTCAGAGCAGCTTTGCAAACTTCATTGATTTGCAGAACTGCCAGATCCATGGTGAAATATCTTCAAACAGTTGGTAAATTGATTTTATTTAAATTTTAGGATCTATTCATCGAAAAACATGAAGAAGAAAATACATAGACAAGCCATAGCCTGGGAGAAAATATTCATAAAATATATCTACAAAGCATTGCTATCTAAGATATATAAAGAGTTGTAACCACTAAATAATAAAAAGACTGATAATTGATTTTTTAAAAGGAAGCTATATGAAGGGCTCCAATATACTATATATTAATATTCACAGTAATCTGTGAATTGAAACCACAGTAAAATATTATTGCCCACAAGGATGGCTAAATTATAACAGCTAATGGCATCAAAAGTTGGCAAGAAAGTGGGGCCAAAAAAACCATCAAAAAATATTGGCAAGAATATAAAATGGTACAAAAAACCCTGACAATTTCTTAAAAATTAAAATAAATAGACTTATATATCAGTAATTCCACTTATAGAAAGAGAATATTATACACTCATTATACATGACTGTTTATAAGAGCTTTGTTCATAATGCCAAATAACTTAGTATTGTGTGTTCACAATACACACCACACTGTATTTTACACTGTTCTTTTTATTAAACCAAGTAATTTGCTTCAAAACTTTCCTATAATTACTTACAGTTTTCCCCTTACTAGAACCTGCCACACTAGTACTAAGGTGGAATTATATAAATGGCAAATAGTATTAGCAAGCAACCCTGATTGGCTAATATTCGTTATCCCACACACATGTAAGTTTTGAGACTAAGCCTCTGGAGGTATCTTTTTTCCCCTAGAGGTGATTGTAAAATGTACCCTGACATAAATTTATTTCCATTTGTATCTTAAAGGGTGTAGTTAATTTTATCATGGGTACATTTTGGAACAATAAAGAGACTGTCATTCAAAGACACTGAGAAATAATAGGAAAAAAAATAAAATGGGCAGTCAATGAATAGAAGAATGTTAGCAAATTTGATAAATAGTTCACTGCTGCCACGTATTTTAGATTTGGGTACAACAATAAGCACTTTTTCACTTGGGTTGATCTGAGTTTTCCAAACACTAAATGATTACTTTTGAAAAGGATAAACTAAAATTTTGGATAGCGTTATGTATCAAAGAGTAAAATTAATTAAGTGATTTTTCTTTTGAAGACTAAACAATTATTTCTATATATTTGTTTGACTCTGGTAAAAACAGTTTCAAAGTCGTGGATAAATTTATTTTGAAAAAACAATTGTAGATCCATGTTCAATTACTAATTAGCATTTACC
Organism: Avahi laniger; assembly: GCA_963575035.1. Classification (NCBI taxonomy): domain Eukaryota; kingdom Metazoa; phylum Chordata; class Mammalia; order Primates; family Indriidae; genus Avahi; species Avahi laniger. The sequence continues at coordinate 15,791 of CAUYSK010048758.1, read as the reverse complement.
CTTGAGTACCATATACATTTCAATTATCTGGTTCTCAGTTTCTTCCCATCAATAATAAATTTTATTTAATAATATTGATGTGTTTCCAGCTATAGATTCCTATGGTGTTTCTATAAAATTGAGATAAAGAAAAGTCCCTAGATTCCACTTTAAATAATATTTACATAAGACAATGGACATTACACGAATATAAAATATCATTTGGAAATATGTTGATAATTTAGTAAAACTGATACTTAGGTTATACTGTCCTAAAAGAGTCCCTTAGATAGTATGTGAGTGCAGGTAGTTTATTTGGAAGGTGTTCCAGAAAGCAAAAGTAGGGAGTAGAGAGAGTGAGGGAGGACAGGAGGAAAATTGATAAACAGTATGCTCACTGAAGCAAGCTTCCACTGAAAGCACCTGGGCTGGTACACTGCCAACACTACCTAAAATTTCCCATGAAACTTTGTCTGTAATTGGTAGATGGCTGCTCCTGGGGAACACCAAATCCCAGGAACTTCTGGGCTTTCCTGAGCCATAAGTGGAAAAGCTCCCAGGGAAGCTGGAGAAAGCCTCCATGCACAGAAAGAGAGAGACTCAGGTCCTCGAGATGGGAAGCCATTGAGGTGAATGGGAAGGATCCACTGCAGTTTTGGGAAACTCAGGCGCCAGAGAAACAGCATTATAACCTACAACTTAATTCAGTTTAAACCTACAAAGCATGTAAGTGTATATATGTGTATATATATATATGTGTGTGTGTATATATATGTATATATACACACACACATATAGTGTGCACATACATATAGATGTTTAGTAAAATGGTATTTATATGAATACAAAGAGACACTGACAGTGTGATATACCCACCACAAATATTCATTAGCCTTTCTTCTAATTATGCATATGTATGAATCACAAGGTCTATTTGGACAAAAAGTGAGCAGGAACTTTCAGACCTTCTAGGGATTCTCATTAATTTACTAGAGAGACTTAATTTTTCAGACTCTGGGTTTTATTTTTTTATTCTTAAAACATTAAACTACTCACAAAAATTTGAATGAATATTAACTTTTCTCTATAGTTTGTTTTATTTTTTTTTACTTTATAATATTTTTAAGAAAACTGTCAATAAGTTTCTATATCTGAACATGTGTCTGATGCTAAGCTATTCAAAAGGCACACATGATAGTACAAATAATCTATACTTTAAAAATGACATACATTAATTGGATGGCAACAACAATAGGAAAATATCTCACTAACCTCATGAAGTAAGAAATGTAGATTTTACATAATACTTTTTCTAGGAACTCTGATATTCTAGATGCACAAATGGGTTTAGATTTATAATTTTATATTTAGTCAGTTGTAAAGAAATTTAAATTTTCCTCATATTTTAGATTGCTTTCCCAATGGAATATTTTAAGAACAAAGATTCATCACCTCAAAACAAAGCATATCTGGAAAAAATTTGAAGACTAACAGAAGTGGTGAATTAAAGTGGCATATGTTACAACATGTTTTCTTTGAGGATAATTATAGGACATATGGAGAAATATACCCCTTTATTTAAAACTAAATTTTAAAAAATGATCACTGTCAAAAGTATTCAGCTCTCCTATGAATATCCATTAGGTAATGTCACAGGAGGTCTGCTTTTGAAGATCTTACTAGGAAGCATTCACTAAAAATATAGATAAAACATCATGCCCCTAAGCAGATTTACTGTAGTAAATCGAATTCAGGTTGAGGCTCCTTAATATTATGAAACGACTGTACTGAGAATGGAAATGTATTTCATAGATGATGAGAGCCAGCAAAAACATTAGAGACCACTTAATCCAGTTATTTTCACCAGTTTGTACTCTTTTCAAGCTTCAGAAATCTTTGGATAAACTCCAATATAAAAATCAGATCAAAGCACAGTCTCTCCTCTCCGCATGGGGATCCCAAGATCCCCGTTACGAAGCCTGTAGAGCTCTGCAGAGCACAGATTGAAAATTAATGATCTGGTCTTGCTATAATTTTCCAGATGGCAAAACCGAATATCACAAAGGTTAATTTATTTACTAAAGTTGGTGGTTTGGTGTGTGGTAGAGCTAAGCGTAGAAGCTAGGTCTTTTGACTAGCTCCTGTCCACCTAGAATACCCCTGGCCTCATTTCTAAAGAGGGATTGCTGCAGGTTGTGGCTAAATACATCCAAACATCAAGCAGATGTGAAAATATTATGCAAATAAATTCAAATTGTCCTTTAACCTACTCTCCTTAATTAAGGTGAGGTCCTCTTGCAAAATGGAAAGAATGTCTGCATGGTACTAGACATCTCAGTGATTTTCGTGTACATAGAAAGCAAAAAAGATCCATGTTATTTTAAGAAGGTAAATTGGCTTCCCACATGCTTTCAAATGATATTCACATTATGTAAAATTTTCCAGAAATCTCTAGAAATACTTCCCACAAAACCTGCCTTTTATTTTGCCTTTTTCTCATACTTGATAGACATAGCACGGAGTGATTGGCCATAACTATTATTTGGTACATTACTCTTAAATTTACAACCTTTAGAAGACAGGGTAAAGGTCATGTTAAAAGTGAAAGATTTCCCCTAGAAGTATGCACACTATCTGGGTGAAGGGCACACTTACAACTCTGCCTCAAACTGTATAAAAGCAAATTTTATAACTGAAACATGAGTACCTTGTAATATTCTGAAAGAAAAGTCAAAGATTTCTTTCAGCATTAAGGTGTCTTTTAAGAGAGAAGGTACATATTAATATTGTATGGTTACTAATATTTTAAGTGTTAAAAATACGAAGGTCATATTGACTGTTCTTCTTGGAAAACAGTCTCAAATATATATAACATGATTATGAGAGGCCCATATCAAAGAATTGACTAAATCACTAAATTTTGAATTCTTAGTTCAATTTTGAATCACAGATTTTGAATTCTTAGTACTATACAATGCATTCATTTTACTGTTAGTTTTTCAATTTAGTTCTTAATTCTTGTAAGAAAAGAAGAACTTTATTGAAAAGCTTAGGTCAGAATTTAATTTTCAAAAGTGAGAAGTTTTATTTTTTCAAAACAGCTATAATTTGGGTAGGAATTTTTACTAATTAATAGCCTCATTGTACCATAAATTAACATGAAAATTTGTTTGTTAGACATCATCCTCATAATGTCATAAGGTTGTTTATTTCCCCCCACCTCAAAACTGTTTATATCATACGATCTTCTACATATAATTTCTAAAAGAAAAAACTCAGGAAGATGCTGTGCTATTCACATATTGACATTATTAACTTGTTCTTAGGGTTGTTAGATTATAGAAAAATTTCATATTATTAAATAGATTTTTTAATCCAAGGCATATTTGTGCAAGAAGTCCATCCTCTCCTATTTATTTGTTATTTGACACACAATTGATCCATTTTACAAAATTGTTTAGGCAGTATTTCTTTCAAAATTTAAGTATGTTACATAAGTAATATAGTAAAGAAAATTATAGTTATTATTTAAATTTCCCATATGAGTTTATTTAATAAGATACCACAAATTTAGTATTTATTTTTCTATACCTGAATTTCCTCAAATTATAGCTATTAATTTATTACTATGTATTTCTATTATTATTATTATTCTATAGCTTCCCAGCTTAAATTCCTCATTTCCTTTTTACATTTTCCTATGGCTAGAGACATAGTTATTTAATATATTTTTATATAGAGTTACAATCTGTTCCCAAGCAAGTACACACCAGGCTCAACCTTCCTTAGCTTCCAAAATCAGATGATATTGACAATGTTCAGGACTGTAGAGTTACAATCATCTAGCAGAACCAAAAGAAGAAAAGGAATACAATCTCGGTTTCAGTTGGCCAACATAATCTGTTTTCCTGTCTATATATACTTTGCTTGCATCAGTTTAAATCTCTAAGAGATGAGAAGTAAGAGGTGTGTCATTATCTTTGTGAATATTCATATTAAAAAGCTATCTTTATGGTTATTATTTAGGACCATTGGTTCTATCCTATTCTCCTCCTGTCTTTTGTTTCAGGTAAATTGGTTTGATCATGGTTTTTGGTATCTTCTCTTTTCCATTTTACCAGAGAGAGAATAAGCAACAGTATAAATAATCACACCTGCTTACAGGTAATCTTCTTTTTCATTCCAACTGCATTTTGTTATTATGAATTTGTGATTTCAAAACTGTGACTGTTTCTCTTAACTATAATTATTATTTTGATTGCAATTTCTTCTTGATTTGGCCAGTGGGAATCCCTGGCTCTTTCATTCTTTCAGGATCCTTCCTAAAATTGCTGAAGTATTCACTCTATCAAGATATTATAAACCAATGCTGATCTTATTTTTTGTTCCAAAATGTGAAATAAGCTTATATGAAGGACCCATCATTTCTTGTTATGCTATAGAACCATATCTATGTACTATTAATAATTATACAGAGTAGAAAATGTGCAGCAAATCTGTTGGGCCATATTTAGTGAAGATATAAAGAAAATACAAATTTTAAGGTCAAATATCATTTTGAGGATTGATTATTCTTAGTTTGATCATACAATGTCCAAGTATTAACACATATGCATTTCTAGATTAGTTTCTCCATAACTTATGTAGGTACAGTTTTACACTCACCCAAATTATAAATCTACCTCCTTCTTTTATAATGTTACATGTTCAGCATCCACAAATGTATAGTCATTTATTGACAGACATTTATTTCATCTTCATCCTAGTACTAAGATAGACAGTTATGGTCTGAATGTTTGTGTTCTCCCAAAATGTACAGGATAAAGCCTAATCCCCAATGTGATAGTATTAAGGGGTGGAGCCTTTGGAAGGAGATTAGATCATGAGGGTGGAGCTCTTAAGACTGGGGTTAGTGCCCTTATAAAAGAGATCCAAGGGAACTCATTGGCTTTTCCTCACGTGTGAGGGTGGAACAAGAAGGTACCATCTACAAGTAACTTGCCCTCGCCAGACAGTATACCCATTGGCACTTTGATCTTCAACTTCCCAGCCTCCAGAACTGTGAGAAATAAATGTTTGTTGTTAAGAAGCCACCCAATGTACAGGATTTTGTTATAGTTGCCCAAAGGAACTAAGACATAGGCAATGAAAGTGTAGGAGCCAAGGGGAAGCTTTCCCTTTGCCCTCTGGTTCTGAAAATCTACTTAGGTAAAGCAGATTAATTGAAGAAAAGGCAGACACATTTATTAATGTGTACATGGGAAAAATCACAGAGTGATTTCCCAACCCCACCACCAAAATACAGAAGCTGATATACCATCTTGAGGTTACAGAAAGGATGGGGGCTCTGAGCATGGCCAAAAACAGGTTATGGTGGTAAATCAGGTTATAGTGGCAAGACAGATTACGGAAGACAGAGAAGAGGAGGCTTGTGAACAACAGTGTTCTTGTTATTTAAATGAAACCTCATGGGTAACAGACCTCAGAGAGAATAGATGGTAAATGTTTCTTTTATATGTTTAAAGTGTCAGGCTCTCAGATAATCTTTCCTAGATCTAGACAAGGGAAAGCCTGACTACATCAGTGAAGTTTCTCTACAGATGCAAATTTCCTCCACAAAAGACAGCTTTGCAGGGCTACTTCTGTTTGCTGGCTCTCTGACAACCATTCCAAAATATGTCAGAGAAATTTACTTTGCAGTAAAATATTTTGATTTTCTTCAACACTATTTAAAAATGTAGGAAAAGTAATTAGGAGCCTTTTCTTTATACATATAATTTATTTTCTACAACATATTTCTGTTTAATTTCTGCCTCAAAAAGTATATTCTAATTTTTAACCAACATTGCTAATACTCAATAGACAGTAAGTCTAGGGCAAAATGAAAACCTGATGGGAACTTTGATATAAAAAAGTTTTAACACTTCTAAATATTAGCAGATAATTTGACTTTTAGGAAAATCATTTCTATCTACTCCTAGATTGCTATATTTTTGTCTATTGATTTGTAATAAATGGTACAATTCTCTGAGGAAGTCACATTTTTTTAACAATTACTCTTATAGAAATAGTTATATTGTATAATTGTTATTGAAAACTCAGCACTTGTCCTCGAGGCCACATCAGAAGAATGAGAATAAGTGGTTTGAGGAGAAGGAAAGAGAAGTTTACTACTTTGCGGTCAAAAGAAGAAAATGGTAGATTATCTTCTCAAAGTGCACAGTTACGTATATAAGCACAAATACAGAGCTTTTAAAGGGAGGGCCCTCAGTAAGAAGAAGGAAAGGGCCTGAGATGGAGCTTTTGTTTCCTGCTCTGGAAGATTGACTCAGCAGCAGTGGAGAGGTGAGCACACTGAGAGCCTGTAATGCAGCTGTTCTGTTTTGTCCATTCCCCTGTGGTTGTCAATGGTCAAGACACTGCTGGATTACCTTTGTGTGGAGTGCTGGCTTGTTCCCCAGGCCACTGTTGGAAGCTCAAGTTTGAGGTTGAATAAGACCCTCTCATGGATAGAGACTAGCATTGTGGGGGATTGCTCTGCCTGGGTCTCCTCATGGAGGTGACAGTGGCAGCTGTGTGAGGCTACTTAGGCCATGGTCATAGGCATTTGGATTGTGGGTGTTTGCTTGAACCATGTTCAGTTGTGATGGCAGCTGAAGGCTGGCAAGTTTCTGGTGGAGTGTTTGACTGCAGGATGGTTCCTGGCTGGTGGCCAGTGGGAGCCTCAGGGATGGGGCCGTGGGGCTCGATGGCAGAGGGGACCTGGGGCCTGGTGGCAGCATTGGAGCCTTGGGGCAGAGCCGCGGGGTCCTGCAGAAGTGGAAGAGCCTCAGGAGAGGAGACCTGGGCTCAGGCAGAGGTTGAGCCTCAGGGGCGGAGCCTTCTGGTGGCCAGTGGTGGAACTGTGGGTCTGGTGGCAGCGGTGGAGCCTAAGATTGTAGCCAAACACTCCAAAAACATAACTCTATATTAACTGAACATATACCTTAAAAGATAATTTTATTAAAACTAGAGTTTAAAAAATGGTAGTTTGTAAAACACTTAATATGATATTTATAACTCCATATTTACCCTGTCACTCTTCTCTTCTAGGATTCTCTTTTACTTTCTATTATTTTACCTTCACAGTAGTAGCATTCTCTAATTTACATCCTAATATTTTTCTGGAGACCACATTTCTTTCTTTTTCTTTCTTTTTCTTTGTAAGTAGCCATGTGTTAGTTCTCTATAATGTATCTGGACTTATGTTAAACGTTGGAGATACAAGGAGAAATACAACACAATACTCACCTTTAAGAATTTGATCATTTATTAGAGAGAACAGAAAAGTAAATAGAAAATTATTTCTCAACTAGAAGTATCACTGTAATTCACTGAAACTGAGTATGGGCAAAAAAGGATTGAAAGAAGCCCATTTTTTCAAGGAATAACAGAGTAATTTTATTTAGAGAATAGAAAAATGATTCCTTGATAGGCAGTGATAACATTATGAGGTTACTTGAAATGTGATAAATAGGAAAAAGAGTGATACTAGTACCTAAGCCCTCAGTATTTAAAGTTTAAATGACACCTAAATGGCCTGTCTAGTTCTGCTACCCATCTCAGAGGAAATTCCTTTAGCTGTATTGATAATATAGAAAACAGAAAAATTTTATTCTTGCTACATGATTTACACTGTGTGAAAAATCGTCTTTTGTGCTATTTTGCCATTTCTCTCTGTTGGTGACTGAACTACAAAATCTTCTGACTACTTCTGTGATGTGAATTCCGTGATGTCCTAAATTTAGTTTCTCCTTTGGGAAAAAATCTGTACAGTCTCTTAGGAACCCTAAAACTACCCAACATCTACAAGATGTAATTCTTTCCACAAATCCTTTTTTTTTTTTAGTCCTTAACAATTCTCAGTGCACTCTGATTCATCTCTATAAATGATCAAACTTAAGAAAATACATTCTCACATGTTTCGTGCCATATGCACTTTAGAACTCCACTTGCTTTTATGAATTCATTAAAAATGTCTCCAAAATAAAAACAGAATCAGAGACAATTCTTTCTTTTAGCAAAATGTACTTAACACCACACTGTGCCATGCGACTAGGGATGCAATAAGCCACAAACGGCATAATCTTTGCCTTCACTGTGGGATTAACTGTGCAATGGGAACAAATCAGCATGAAGGTTGAGAGAGAGGATTGTCAAAGATAAGTTTTCCTTTTGTCTTATGCAATTCCACGGGAACTATGATAGAAACACATTGGAGACAGACTAGGTTTGGGGGCAACCAACATGAATTGGTGTGAGAATACTGAATGAAAGGTGTGTTTAAGGCTTTTAAATGGAAATGTTATGTAGGGAATACATTGTCTGAAGCTAAGATGGAGAGTCAGGGATGATGATAAAAAAATTTAAGTCTTTGATCTGTTGAAGCGGCATCAAGAATAAGATTTCAAATGAGAAAACAATACAGCGGGAAAAGAAAAGGTCTTCAATGTGTGTTTTGAGAAGCCTCAACAGGTTCGTAAAAACTATAAAAAGAAATTCTAGCATGTGTTCCATTTGAAAACACAAATGTATAACAACCCTGAGCATGTTATTGAACCTGAATTTAGGGCTCATTTCTTTCTGGCTTGTATTGTGGCTATTTCCACATGTCATTCCCCTGTATTGTCAGCTTCTTGAGGTCACATGTCTTATTTGGCCATAGGCTCCATAAAATGAATGACAGGGTTTCAATACACATATTTTTTTTAAATTGAATTAAACAAACATATATTTTTAATTCAATTCTAAAATATTCTATAACCCAATCTCTTTTATTAATATTATGCATTCTGAATTCATTGGGAGAACAATATAATTTAAATTAATCATTTTATGTCCCAGTTTTACCAGCTATAAAGAAAAGCATAAACAAAATGCTAACTTATTATTGACCAATTTATATTTCAAAAACACCAAAATTAATAATGGATGATATTGTCAGGGGCCTAATAAAGAACACTTCTTTTATCATCTCTTGAGTTAAGAATTGTGATAGATTAAAGAAGGTTGCAAATGTTCCTTCCTATTGAGAGTAGAGGATCTGTGTCTCCTCTGCTGGTATTTTGTTGGACTCCTGGGACTACCTGACCAACAGCATACGGTGGAACATATGCTCTGCCAATTTCTGTCTCCAGGCCTTAAGAAATAGGTGGCTTCTACCTCTAGTCTCTTGGAGCACATGATATTGGAACCCAACCACCATGCTTTGAGGAATACCCAACTCTGAGAAATTCCATCACAAAGAAACCTACATGCAGAGGAACAGGCCAACAACCCCAGCCATGTTCCCAGTTGACAGCCAGCACCAACTTTAAGCCATTTTGGTCATAGATTCTCCAGGTCTAGTTACACTACCCCACCTGGTACTTTGTGGAGCTGAGATGAGCCACCACCACTGCAAATTGCAGATTCAGGAGCAAGATAAGTTGGTGTTTTAATTTTCAGTTTTAGTTTCAAAACTTTAAAACTTAGTTTAAGTTTTGGTTTTAAGTTTTAAATCTTGATGTGGTTGTCAGCAATAACTACCTAGAAAGAGAAGACATGGAGCTCAAAATAACATCCTTATATCTGTTAAAGTGGCATTGGAGAATGTGGTTCAGCTCTATGGATGCCGGTTTCTTAATCACACCATTCCCTCAGTGTCTAGATATTGGAATAGTCTAAGGAAAAGTTTGGGTTAACATAGCAGATACACACAGAATCACTGACCTCTGGCACTCTAGAAAAGTGGGGGCAGGGATGGTGGAGAGAACCAATAAGCCCTGCAAGAATTACTTTGAAAAGGCCTAGGAACCATGAAAGGTTCTTCCTGAAACCTCACAGCTTATAGGAGTCATGCTAGTCATGCTAATTATTTAGACTAAATAAATAATTAAACAAGAAAACAATACTATAAATAACAGGAATATGTTTATCGTATCACAGATAAATATCCAGCATTTTATTTTCACAGGCTTAAATACATCCCACTAATTGTGAGAATTTTTCAAACATGCTATTGTCCCTGTCACCAAGGCATTTTCTACTGCTATGATGAAGAGAATGCCCAATTGGCTATGGCTTAGGACCATCTTAGTTTGCACGTAATAGATCCACTGCAATACTCTTGTGCTTCACCTGCTGCACTCCCCACTCTAGAATATGGCAGAATAGTGCTGATATTTGATCCTCATTGACTTTAGGCCAAGCAGTTAGCCCCCTCCAAAAATATAAATACCACTCCCCAGGGCTCGAGCCAACACTTTAAATCCAGAACCCTGAGTAAGTGCATCCATGGCAATAAATTCAGGCTGATAATGTCTTATGTTTCAGGTGCCTTCTCTAACACCTTTAGCATACAAAAAAATTTCATTTATGATTTTCAGGTTTATGTTGATCAAAATTGACAATGTCATGCAACTCTTTCAGTATACAAGCTATTTTCTGCCAGGTCTTGCACTTTTATATCAGCAATAGGCTATACCTAAGTCTTACGTGTTTGGAGAAAAATGAGAGTTTGTCGGGATGGAATCTGGGAAGAATCCTTCTACAGGGCAGCTGTTGTTCACTAATTTAAATATTTTTCCAGGAAGACAGTTCTGGTTCTCTCACACAGAAGATGGCCAGGCCACTTCCACCAGAAACGGAGGTTTTATTTTGTTTGAGGGTTCAGTATCTCAGCTTCAAGTGGCCCATACCCAATATCAGGGTTTCCAGTCTATCCCCATCACTTCCCTTACCTTAGCGTAAGAGTCCTGTTGAGGACAGGCATTTAATTGGTACTATGATCTTCAACCCATGGAATCAGATTCTGGGCTTTATCCTCGTTCTTATCTTCCTCACAGAGGTTTTCTGACTTTGCCTCCCTCATTTAAGTTAGACTTCCAAGATCAGCATTTTGGCATATTTTCTATGTATCATTTCAGAGCAACCAGCTTATCCCACAATCCTTATGTTTATTATGATCTCCTCAGCAACTAAGTGCCCCAGCTACCTGACCTCTAAATGCTTGGCTTTCCATCTATCTGCATTTTTATCCTATATTATTGTGTATGATAATTGGAGCACTTGTGATAACAATGGATACCTCCAATTATGTGTCCTTTTTCTTCCCAGCAAGGGAGACCTCGGATATGTGAGCAAACCTATCCTATAAACCTATTTAAGAGTCTGTTTTCGGTGCTACGTTTCATACTATTCACTGTACCAATCAAAGTCTCTGAAAGAGATGGGGAGGCTCAAGCTAAAAAATGAAAAACGTCTACTAAAAAAGCTACTTACAAAAGTATAGATAGGGTTAAATGAATCCAGCAATAATGGAATCATTATCATACCTAGACCTTAAAAGAAAAGAGGAGGGAAAAAAGAAAACTGGAACCCAAAAAGGATAGCCACAGCTTGGGGACTAGACACAGACCTTCAGGAGATACTGTCTTCAAGAAGAGAACACAGCTTCTCAACACAGAAGAATCCATAAGAATAAATCTCTCTTCCCACCCACCAATTTCCCACTGACTGAACCAGGTAGGAGCCAGAGCACCTGGCAATCCATAAAGACCAGGTTCTCAGAGCACAGAGCAAGTGAATGGTGGAGAGTGGATCTGTAGGGACAAAGAAAACATTCATCCCTCTCAATTAATTCCATGATCCAGTCCATGAGAAGAGGAGGAGCACCAGAGGATAAGCAATGTCTTATACATAGACATATGCATTTACACATATTATATATAAGACATTTATATATATATGTGTATATATATATAAAGACTTTTATATATATGTGTGTGTATATATATGTATGTATAAAAAGACCAAGAATACGAGCACATCGATTGCTTGTGCTCTCTTGGGTCAAAATTTATGCACATGCCTACACCATCTGCAAGTAAAACTGAGAAATATAAATTCAAGCTGGATGTCCATATGCACAGCTAAAAGTTGAAAGTTTATTTACTAAAATAAAGAAATACAGAATGGATATTGATGGAAATTTAGTAGGTTTTGTCACAGTAGATTGTCAAGAAAGGTCAATGGTATTTATTACTAGTAGTAGTATTGGTAGCAGTAAAGTAAGGTTATATGAATGGAAGTGTGATTGAATTAATAATTTAACAGATATTTATTTACTACCTATTTTGCTTTCAAAATGAAATGAATTTGTCAGAGGCCCTAGAGGGATCTCATGCACTGTCATCACTTTGCTGGGATTGGTTGCCTCCCCATTGCAGGCAGCTCTCTTCCAGTCTTACAGATCACCATTTTGAAAGCAAATAAGAAAGATAACCAAATCAGCAAAACAATTTTTCTGGTATGAATGGGGAATATGATGGTTAGAGCAAAAGTAATAAAACTCCAAGGAATTAACACGAGATTTATTCAACAAATATTTTCAAACACCTACTATGCGTCAACACTGAAAATCTAGCCACTAACAAAACAAAGATCCTGTCCTCTTGCAGCTTATTTTCAACATGAGAGATGTAAATGCCACCTCTCAGAGACAGAGAGAGAGAGGGAGGGAGGGAAGCAGAGTAGTAAGGGAGATGTCTCTTCCACCTGCTCTCTCCCATCTTCCTGATCTCGTCTTCAATCAAAGACCATTTTGTTTTGTAAATAATTTGGCATGTAAGGGAGTCTGTTTCCTCAAAATTGGACAATGGTAAGAAACTAGGTAAAACTATCTTTGGAAACTAGGGGAAACAAAGAAAGCAAAACACCCAGAATTTAAAACTATTAACTGCCATTTATTTGACTGTAAATTCAACTAATAAACATTAACTCGTGTTAACACATATTCCTAAGATGTCAATAATCCAAAGGTGTTTAGAAATACTGAATAATTTTTGCATCAGTATTAATTCTTTTACAAGTTTGTTTTGGTAGATGAAAATTCAAGAGTCACTGGCATACATTTAATGGTTAGAACTGTGAGCACGGCTGAGAGTTTGTAGAAGACAGAGTAGTTCAACCAGACTAAGACAGGGCCCTAGGGACACTGGCAAAACATCTTCTTTTCTACTCCTTTTATTCCATTTCCCTATTGTCAAAATAGGGAATTCCAAATACATATTGTTAGTTAATTTTCATTATTATTAAATAAGATTTTACGGGCTAGCTTGGAAATCCATTTTGTATTTTTAAGAAAATGTCTTCCATAATCTAAAAATAAGATATGAATTTTAAAATGACAAACTATTGGTAGACTTCAGTGGTGCCAGTCCATTCCTTCAACGTGCCCTTAATTAAAGTTAACTTGAATTTAAATGTTTTTTTCCCTAATTCTAGTATCAGGGATTATATTAATAAATATGGTTTAATACCTCAGTTCTGAGGAGTTAGTTAAACAGAACAGTGTGAAGTTAGCAAAATTAATGAAATTCTCTTATGACATAACATAATAGTTCTCAATTATCTGATGTATATTATATTAGCCTACATGTTTAAATGTTAGTTTTAAAATAAAAAAGAAATTAAATGAAATAAGATAATACTGAAATAAATACATTTTAATTTATGCAGAGGGTGTTATTATAGCCATTTATTTGTAGCTAGGATGGTATACAAGGTTTAAATAGTTGGACATGGATTCTATGAGAATTATATAAAGCATACTTTCAATGCATATTTCCATGATGCAAGAAAAAGTGGTAGCTTTCACTAAAAAAAAATCCTGTCAATAACTGACCATAATTTATTTATTTTATTATAAATCATGTAAGTTGTAATGAAGGATAAATTGTTTCTCATGACAGATATGATTTGCTAAGTCATATTTATGTTTCAAAGAGGTGAAATGATTCAAGAGAAGTCTTTGGGGTGAGTTCATGCTTTCTCTTCTCTTATTCTATTTTAGTTTAAATTTTCTAAAAGGATAATGTTCATATGTTTGAATAAAGGTGTGTGATTTGACTGATCTGTGCAGAAGAACTGACATCAGTGCTCTATGATTTTTATATTCCATATTTTGGTTTTACAATAGTATGAATTAATTAGATTTGTAAGGTTCTATAATAGAACAAAAGGTAATTATGAAGAATATGTCAGCCTCTGTTAAAATATTACTACTTTAATGTGCCTCTTGAAAAATATTTTTTAACATAATTGTAGTGAAGGAAAACATATTTTTTATAAATCTCTTTTTGGAGGTAAAACATCTGAAGTGCATATTGCTACACAATAATATGTAAATAATAAATACATGCAAAATAAATTTTTACCTTGCCTTATGCATAATGAAAGGTAGTAGCCACGGTTACAGATTGGTCCCACTGGAAATAGAAGACGGATTTCAAAAAATATGTGTGCATTCCTGCTTATATATGTTAGAAGATATAGCTGATTGCAAAAGAATTATGTAGAAATAAATTTCAGTTTAAGTTCTTGAAGAAGCGTGAAAAGTACTCAGTGAAGAATCTTCTGCACAAATCACTGACTCAAAAGTTTAATTCCAAACATATAGTGTTCTTAAAAACTCATCTTCAAATATTTTATTATGTACATATAAAACATACATGCACACACACAGACACACACACAGACACGCATGTGCATGACTCCCCTCTGTAGGCTGGAGATAAAAATGGGGAATACCACAATCAGTTTAGGTTCTTGATATGAATAAGAAGACTGAAGCCATAGAAGGTAGAGGCCATTTAATGGCACTTAAAATCAAAGACAACGTGGGTCACAGGAATAGAGTGGTAACAATTAGCAAAGGGGGTGGCATGACCTTTAAAGTGTTTTGATCAACAAATTCTTGGTAATAGTTAATTGATCCCAAAGATTTTAGAAATAAAATTGATAAGCAAACAACTAAGGTGTTTGATATATTTTAGGAGACATATTTTTCTCAATGTTGCAATGACATCTATCATGGTAGAAAAGAAAAAGTTTAAGGTAGTGGAACTGCCTTCCACACCCACACCAATATAAAAAATCAACAGCACTAAAAATCATCCATGAATCTTATTAAAATGCATATTCTGATGGAATAGGTCTAGGATGAAGTGTCAGATTGTACTTTTCTAACACATTTCCAGGAGATAGGTGCAAGTGCTACTGATTGCCAATTAAATTTTGAGTAACAAGAGATTATTACAAACTTAATCTGGTGGTGTTGCCAGTAGTTGGTGTGGCTCTGGATATATTGTCATTATCAGGGAAAAAATGAGCATTACTAAAAATTATTTTAGCCCTATTTGTATCACTGAAGGAAATGAGAATTAGTTGACTTTCCTGTGAAAGATATGTTTAATGCTGATCTGTTACATGAATAATTGTTATGGACTGAATGTTTGTGTCCCCCCTCCAAATTCGTATGTTGAAGCCCTAATCCCTAATGTGATGGTTTTTGGAGGAATTAGGTTTAGATGAGCCTTAGGCGGCATCCCTGTGATGGAATTAGTGCCCTTATAAGAAGAGGAAAAGACCAAATACCTCTTTCTCTCTCAACAAGTAAGGATATAGCTAGAAGTTGGCTGAGTGCTAACCAAGAAAAGAGCCCTCACCAGGCACCAAATCAGCCTATACACTTTGATCTTAAACTTCCAGGCTTCAGAACTATGAGAAATAAATATTTGTTGTTTAAGCCACCCAGTTTATGGTATTTTATCATGGCAACTTGGACTGAGTAAGAAAATAATCTGAGGCCAGGCGCGGTGGCTCACGCCTGTAATCCTAGCACTCTGGGAGGCCGAGGTGGGCGGATCGTTCTGAGCTCAGGAGTTCGAGACCAGCCTGAGCAAGAGCGAGACCCCATCTCTACCAAAAAAATAGAAAGAAATTAATTGGAC
>CAUYSK010048757.1:0-143975 GCA_963575035.1 Avahi laniger | reverse complement strand
CCTCAGACTCCTGGGCTCAAGCGATCCTCCTGCCTCAGCCTCCCGAGTAGCTGGGACTACAGGCATGCGCCACCATGCCCGGCTAATTTTTTCTATATATTTTTAGCTGTCTAATTAATTTCTTTCTATTTTTGGTAGAGATGGGGTCTTGCTCTTGCTCAGGCTGGTCTCGAACTCCTGAGCTCAAACAATCCACCCGCCTCGGCCTCCCAGAGTGCTAGGATTACAGGCGTGAGCCACTGCGCCCGGCCCGGTAGTTATTTTTTATACTTAATTCTTTGAGTCCCTTGGAATACGTTTGCGTTATGTAAGAGTTAAGGGTCTTATTTCATTTCCTCTACTCCCATAGCTAATTGAATAGTGGGAAAGAGAGTTCCAGATATAATGAGGACGTAAACGTGGGAGGAGGGTAGAGCTTCTGGGAAGCAGGGCTGCTTCGGCTTGCCTGGGTGGAGGGGTCGTGGGAGACAAGCCAGAGAGCTTGGCTGGGCGGCCCGTGGAGGACCCTGGACTCTGCTGGGCAGTCGTGAGCCTCCGAGAGATGTGATTGGTTGGTGCTTTAGCGTCATGCAGGTTAGTCTGACTGGGGAGAGACCAGAGGGATGAGGACTGAAAGTGGCCACTGGTAATTTCTAGCTTTAAAGATGGACTGATGGCAAGAGAGATTGAGGGTTGGGAATTGCCAGTTCCTGATTTCAGAAAGGGTGAAGCTGGGAGGAGGGATTAAAGATAGACCTTGAGGTTCAAGTCGAAATGGTGGGTAGAATGTCTCTGCTTTAACCAGAAATAAAGACAACAGGAGGAGAAACTGGCTTTCAAAGGGATGAAGTTTAAAAGAAATGACTATTATTCACTTCTGGAGAAAATTTATGATATTCCTTGAGAGTGTAATCAAACAGTTCTTTATATTTTGTGTAGCATTTTAATGTTGCCATAGTGCTTTTACGTAAAACTGCCCCCCCCCTTTTTTCCCTCGTTTATGCCTGGTGTGATAGGCAGGGCAGGAATTACCCAATTTTCCGTCTTGCAGATGAAAAAGATGAGGCTCAGCTAGGTTCCCAGCTTGCCTGAATTCTATTCTCTGAGTTGATAGGCGCTTGGGGTGGGGGAAAGATTCCAATCTTGACTTCTAACCACTTGCTGTGTCAGAAAGTAACTCAGTTTTCAGAGGAGTTGATAGTATGGGATTGAGAATGTCTGCACCATTAGCCTTACACAATGGGGAAGGCCAAATAAGATAACCTAAGTGAAAGGATGCTGATAAATATAAAGCAGATGCAAACAGCATCCTTATAAGGTTATAATTTCATCATCCTGGGGCTGGGAATCAGCTGGTCCTAGGATGGGGAGACAAGGAGGTCCATGGTCGTGCCTGGCTGCCCAGGCTGAGCTGCTGGTGTGGTGTGCGGATGCCGGGGAAGTCTCCTTTGGACTGGGGTGGGAAGGCAGGGCCCTGAGACATGGTGGAGATGCCCTTCCAGCCTGAGGCCTCCAAGGTCAAGGCGGGGAAGTCTGAGGACTCACATGTACTAGGCCAAACTCTGGATTTGAATTCAGAGGCCTTGGGGTTGAACATGATTTTCACTGTGTTCTGGATCTTGGATAAGATACTTGATCTCTCTGAATCTGTTTCCTTATCTTTAAAATGTTACATTACACTCCCTGGAAATATGGAACTACTTATTAGTTTCCCAAACTTGCTTTGCTTCCCTGTGCCTTTGATAATTTCCTGCTCCTTCAAGCTAAGGTTAAGAGAGAGAGATTGGAAGATGTAACATGGCTGGCTTTGGAGAAGGGGCCACAAGCCAAGGAATGCAGGTCGCTTCTGGGAGCTGAAAAAGATAAGGAAACAGATTTTCTCCTCAGAGCCTCCAGAAGGAACCATTCCTGCCAACACCTTGACATTAGCTCAGCGAGACTAATTTTGGACATTCTGACCTCCAGAACTGTAAGAGAGTAAATCTGTGTCACTGTAAGCCACTGTTGCTGGCAATCTGTTATAGCAGCAATAAGAAACTAATACAATGAACTTAAGATCCATCCATGTTATTGCATATATGGATGCATTCCATTGTTAGCATGTATCGCAACTTGCTTATTGATTTACCAACTGAGGAATGTTTGGATTGTTTCCAAGTTTTAGCTGTTATGAATAAAGCTGTTGTGAACATTTATATATAAGTCTTTGTGTGGACATATGTTTTTATTTCTCTTGGGCAAATGCCTAGGAGAAATGAAAACATAAGTGTATGTAAGAAACTGCCAAACTGCTTTCCAAAGTGGCTGTACCATTTAGCATTCCCACCAACAGCGTGTGAGAGTATAGTTATACTATATCCTTGCCAGCGCTTGGCATTGTCAGTCTTTTTAATTTTAGCCATTATAATAGATGTTTAATGGTATCTCATTGTGATTTTAATTGCATTTCCCTGATGGTAATGATGTTGAACATTTTTTCACATGCTTTTTGGCCATCTGTATCTCTTCTTTTGTGAAATGTTTGTTTAGTTCTTTTGCCTATTTAAAAAAATTGGGTCATTTATCTTCTTATTATTGAGTTTTGGGAGTTTTTTTTATATATTCTGACTAAATGTCCTTTGTCAGATATATGTTTTGCAAATATTTTCTTCCAGTCTGTAGCTCGTGTTTTCATTTTCATTTTAGTGCCTTCTAAAGAGCAGACATTTTAAATGTTGATGAAGTCCAATATACCAATTTTTTCTTTTATG
Source organism: Avahi laniger (assembly GCA_963575035.1). Classification (NCBI taxonomy): domain Eukaryota; kingdom Metazoa; phylum Chordata; class Mammalia; order Primates; family Indriidae; genus Avahi; species Avahi laniger. The sequence goes on along the minus strand of CAUYSK010048757.1, from coordinate 141,246 downwards.
ACTCAGGCTTTTTTATGTCCTATTTAAGAAATTTTTGCTTAACCCAAGGTTACAAAGATTTTCTTCCAAATTTTCTTCTTGAAGTTTTATAGTTTTAGGTCTTATATGTAGCTTTATGATCCATTTTTGAGTTAATTGTCATATAGGGTGTGAGGTAAGGGTTAAGGTTTTTAAAATAAAGTTTTTTTTTTGTAATGTTTTTAACTAGTTTTGGTATCAGGGTATGCTGGCCTCATAAAATGAATTAACATTGTGCTAGGTATTGTAAGGAATTACAAAGATAAGAGTCAATCCCTGCTGGAATTTTCCTTGTGCGCACACACACACACATACACTCTTACACTCATATGGTCATCCCCCAAGTGTGATAGAAGCAGAGTTTGATGAGCTTATAAGAGAAGTACAGATCAACTGCTGTGGGCTTTCAAAGAAAGGAGAAGCCCTAGGCAGCCTCAGGATAGTCTTCATGAAGGAGATGACACTAAAGAAAGGCTTTAGTAGGGCTGCAACATCGCCCAAATCCGGGGGCACCGTTCAAATGACAGTCTATTGAATGGTGTTCCCTCCAGGGCACATACAATGAAACATAGATGGTGCCCACCAGGAGTTTTAAAAGAAATTGGCTCTGCTAAAAAAAAAAAAAAAGTCTACCAGCCAAGAGACTATCAGTTGGTAGAGATGGGGGAAGGAGGTTTGCATGAGCAGGAAAGGACATACTAGGTTAGAGATGATTCCATTAAACTCGGCACTGCTTGTTTCATATAAGCATGGCTTTGTCTCTCCAACCTCTGAATTAAACTCCCATTGTAAATTGGTATTAACTGATCAACACTTTTGTGCACATATAGTAGTAACATTCATTGGGTGTCGGGTGGGTGGGGGGGGAGGAGGGGATGGGTACACTCACCCCTAATGGGTGAGGTGTGCACCGTCTGGGGGATGGACATGCTGGAAGCTCCGACTCAGGTGGGGCTAACCTAAACATTCGTACCCCCGTAATATGCTGAAATAAATAAAATACAATAAAATAAAAAAACCACTCCCATTGATCTCCGTCCTTCCCGATGAATAGGGTGCCAGAGGATCCTGGAGGGGAGGATGGGAAGGAGGGGGGCCCAGCCCTCACGGAGCTCTCCTGCCTCTGTGCCCCGGACCCCACAGATCATCTCATTCAGGCCTCCTATCAGCTCTTCAAGAGTAGCTTCATTATTTCCACTTTTGCCAATTATAAAATAAGACTCATAAAGGTTAAGTGCCTTGCCTGGGGTCAGCCACTAGCGAGTATTGGAGCTGAGATTGTGGTCCGGCCCTACCGGCTCCATTTGGCCCCTGCAACGCTATCTCACGCTGCTCTTAAGACTTCATTTCTGAGGGAGGCCGCACAGAGACCTGAAAGGAATGGGTGGCAGGGGCAGGTCAGGATGGGATATTTGTGAGTGGGTTTGTTCTGACGTAGCAAAAACACTCTCGGCGCTGTGGGCTGGGAGGTGGCCGACTGGCTGCGTGGTCAGGGTTGCAAAGCTTACACAGATCCTTTTGCTAGAGGGGCTTTAAAAGCTGCAAACTCTCAGCAGTTTCTATCAGCTGGGATTCTTTCCCTCCAGATTGAATCCTGTCAGGGTTTTACTGGCTCATCTGTTCCCAGAATGACACGGCGCCCCCTCACCTGAGCAGCACGGCCGGGCCTCCCACCGTACTTCCTGTCACCAAACGGCTCAGGGAAGGAATTCTTCACCAGCCCTGTTCTTTGGCCGAGAACTCCTCTCGCTTCTCCAAGAAGTGTAGAGTCGAGTCCATCAAGGACAAAGGAACACCAGGACCTTGTCTTGATGTCAGATTTGGGGGTTTGCTCCCCTTCCTGGTCTCATGTTTTGAAACATTTTCAAAGGAGCTCCTGAAAGACAAGGATGGTGTGGAGAGGCTAGTGCCGAGAGGAGATGGAGCGTGTCTGGGAAATCAGAGGGCGCCTGTCGGCAGGTTCCCACTGTCCCAGCCCTGTATCCCTGCAAGTCCCCCAGCCCCTCCTGTGTGTGGCATTATCTATCCTCAGACCCCTCTTGGGGAGTCTTGCCTGCTGGCCTCTGGGCATTTGGCTTCTTGTCCTTGGTCACCATGGGCCCTGCCCCTGCCAACTCAGGCAAACAGAGCGAGGGCCCGGCCCTGGCTGCCGGCCTCCCGGACAGCATTACACACCGCTCTGCGTCAGCAGGAAAAGTATCTACCACAAGTGGCATTCTGGAGCACCCTCTCCCCCACAGCGCGGCCATGAGGCCTCAGTGCCCTGCCCAGCCCTGCCCACCAGGCCAGGCTCACTCTCTGCCCTCTAGCTGCCAGGGCACTTCAGGAATCCCAAAATGCAGCTTGGGTGGCTCTTGGTGACTTCACGGGAAGTGCTCTGGGTTGGTTCTACCCGCCTCCACCTCCTTCCCAGACTTGCCAAGGATGATGCCTTCAAGCCCCTCCCAGCTCCCAAAATACCAGCCCTGTCCTCTGGCCCTGCCAGAAAAATGCTTAGCACATTAGCGGGTTTAGCTGCCATAGTGGCGGTCATTTAGGAGGCTGCAGAGGCACATAGCTTTCATTCTGGAATTCTTTCCAGCTCCTCGCTATTTTGACAACATGGGGCAGCACCCGGAACCTCCCTGCCTGTGAGGGGGAAGAGGCTGGGGGCCTGGAGCGGGGGTGGGGAGAGGGCAAGGGGCGTGGTGGGAGCAGAGGCTGGACTGCGCCAGTCCCTCATGGTTGCCTCCCTGGCTGGCCTCTCTTCTTTTTTTTTTTGAGACAGAGTCTGGCTCTGTTGCCTGGGCTAGAGTGAGTGCCGTGGCGTCAGCCTAGCTCACAGCAACCTCAAACTCCTGGGCTCAAGCGATCCTCCTGCCTCGGCCTCCCGAGTAGCTGGGATGTGCCACCATGCCTGGGTAATTTTTTTTCCTCTCTCTCTCTCTCTATATATATATATTTAGTTGTCCAGATCATTTCTTTCTATTTTTTAGTAGAGACGGGGTCTTGCTCTTGTTCAGGCTGATCTCGAACTCCTGACCTTGAGCGATCCACCTGTCTCGGCCTCCCAGAGTGCTAGGATTACAGGCGTGAGCCACCGTGCCTGGCCTGGCCTCTCTTCTTATCTTCCAGAGCTTGCTTAGAACAAATCTTGGATACAAGTTGCCTCAATGTAGCAGCTTTTTTTTGCAGGAGGCAAGAGGCTCCAAGACTGCTAGCCAGGCAGCAAGACAGGCTGCAAGGAAACACCCACAGTAAACACAGTCTTGGGCTCAGAATATTTTGCTGCAGTTCCCTTTTCTGCCACTTAGTAGCTGAGTGCTCTGGAGCAAGTCACCAACTCTGCAAAACTCAGTGTTCTTAGCTGTAGAGTGGGAATACCAAGGCCTGCCCTTCCCACCTCAATGTAAGGCTGAGGGATCTACGAGAGATGATGTAGTCAAAATGTTTTTTAAAGTGTTAAAAATGACAAACATTTGTATACATGTGAGCTCCTGGAAGTCAGGGACTATGTCTTTATCTTTAAATTCTTCCACAATATCTGGTTTATTCGATATAAAAGTGAATATGGTGACTTTCTGGAAGTTTCTGACTTGCCCCATTGGTGATCAATGTGGTGAAGAATAATAAGCCTCTGAGTTTATTAGTTTCTTAGGGCTGCTATAACAAAGTACCACAGACTGGATAGTTTAAGCAACAGAAATTTATTCTCGCATCGTCTGGAGGCTAGAAGTCTAACATCAAGGTGTTAGCAGGGTTGGTTCCTTCCTGTGAGGAAGAATCTGTTCCACGCCTCTCTGCTAGCTTTGCTTCTGGTGCTTTTATTTTTATTGTTTGGAGATGAGGTTTTGTTCTGCTGCCCAGGGTGGAGTGCAGTGGCTCGATCATAGCTCACTGTAGCCTCAAACTCCTGGGCTTGAAGTGATCCTCCTGTCTCAGCCTCCTGAGTAGCTGGGATTACAGGCACGCACCACTGAACCCAGCTAGCTTCTGGTGCTTTGCTGGCAATCTCTGGCATTCCTTGGCTTGTAGAAGGAATCTGATCTCTGCCTTCATCTTCATGTGGCAGTCACCTTGTGTGTCTGCCTCTGTGTCCAAATTTCCCTTTTTTTATAAGGATACCACTCATACTGGAGTAGGACTCAACCTGCTCCAGCATGACCTCATCTTAACTGACTGTATCTGTAAAAATCCTACTTCCAAAAATAGTGGGCAAGGGTCTTCTGAGCCCAGGGCCCACCTCCAGGATAGGGAAGGTCAGGCAGTGTGCCAGGCCTGGCTGGGGAAGGAGGGTTCTTCTGATGAAACACTGATGTAGGTGCTTGCTGGGTGAGGGACGCTGTTTTCTACTCCCATTCTTAGATTTTTGGAAGATCTTTGTTTCTTACAGTTACTTTTAGTTTTTCCTTTCTGAGTAGCTCCTGTTGAGTAGAATTACTCCATTTGTGTGTTACACCAAAATGCAGTACCTGTCCTAACTTTTCACACCCTCCTTGTCCATGCCTCTGTTTCCCTTCAAGCTGCAGACCCCATACACGAATGGCCCACCTTCCTTTATGGCTCCGAAGCTCAGTACTTAGTGGCTGAGGTATGATACCTCTGGTGTGAATGGGGTCCAAATCTCCTCCCCCTCCCTTTCTTCTCTTGCCATCCACTTTGTGCTGGACCACAGTGTCCTTCCAACTTGTATCTCTGACAGGGGAACCCCCCCATCTGTGGGCACCCCCATCTGACCTGGGTGCTGGCACATCTATGAGTATGTTCTGAGTTGGAGGGGATCAGAGTGGGTTTGTGCTGCACCACAGTGTTGGAGGATGGTGCGGGAGGGCTTGGGGGTACCTCGGGCACCCTGTGGCCCTTTGTGTTTGTTGCTGTCATTTGCAGCTTCCTCATGACATGCTCCGGCTTAGTAAGGGAGTGACAGGGCAGACAGCATTTGTATAAGTCACCCCCTGAATGGTAAGAGCGGTTGACTGGGTCCTTACTGTGTACCAAGCACAGTGCTAAGTCCTTTCCATGCTTTTCCTCCTTATTCCTCTCAATAATCCTAAGCAGCAGGTCCTTTCATCATCCTCATCTTACAGACGGGCAGTTCAGACAGGAAATGTAAACTGCCCAGAGTCACTCAGCTAGCAAGGGGCTTAAACACTCATTTCTAGAACCTCCAGTTGCACTCTCTTATCCATAGGGTACCTCCAGGGGAGGGCGGTGGCCACTCACATCAGAATTACCTGGAGAGCTGAGTAAAAAGTCAGGTTCCTGGGTCTCCCCCTGATCTACTAAATCGCAAGAGACTGGGGTGGGAGCCATGAATCTGTACTTCAAACCTGCTCCCCACTGATTCTGGAATCCATGGGGCTGAGAGCCACTGCCCAGGAAGCTCACCACCCAGGAGACCGTCTCTCCAGCGCTGCTTTCCCTTCTTGTTCTACCCAGGCTGTCAAGAACATGCCCCTTGCCACAGACAGGGTTCTGGAAGGAAGGGCAGGTGAGACCAGCTTCTCCACACCCTCTTTTTCTCCCTGATGGCCCAGGGAGTGCTGGTGGAGGGTGGGCAATCAGGCCTGCACATGGGGCGGGAGAGGGTGCTTGTATGGCCCTGTTGACCTTTCTGGAGATCCCCGTGCCCTTCCCCTGAGCCACTTGCCTTAAGGTCCTGGGTGGAGGCGCCAGGCCTGGTGTCAGCAGGCAGCGGCCACCCTGGCCGGGCAGGCCTGAGCCTTGTGTGATGAGGAAGTGGAAGTGTCCCTGCCTTAGTCTGTTCTGTGTTGCTATCGCAGAATACCCGACATCGGGTAATGTATACAGAGAAGCGGTTTAGTTAGCTCATGGTTCTGCGGGCTGAGAAGTTTAAGGGCATGGCTCCAGCTTCTGGCGAGGGCTTTCCTGCTGCCTCATAACGACAGAGGAAGTCAAAGGGGAAGCCGACATGTGCGAAGGAAGAGGGAGCCTGTAGGGCGTCCCGGCTTTGGAACAACCAACTCTCGCGGGAACTAATCCATTCCCGGGAGAACTAATCCAGTCTCACGAGAGTATGAATATTAGAGCTGAAAGGCGCTGTCAAGTTAATCTTGTCTAGAAGGACCAGATGAGCAAACGGAGGCTCAGAGAGGTGGAATCACACCAAGTAAGTGATGTGGTTGTAACAAATCAATAGGGTTGTTCTTCAACTCTCAAGAGTGCCAAAGTCTAAGCCATGGCTTCTGAGAAGGGATATCCTTACAAGCCCAGAGACCTCCGGCTGGTTCCCTGGTAGAAGAAGCTGTGCAGACCTCTCTCTCTTTCTGGCTCCAAGCTGCTCTGTGCATCTGGATAGAAGCAACAAGCTGATTTTTCCCCTCCCAGAACAGGCGGCATCCCTGAAAATGCTGGCTTGGATTTCCAGGCTGACATTCTAAATACTACCTCATCCTGAGACTAAATGGTGAACTATTTTCACTCACTGTTAAAATTTTAATTTGGAAAACTCCTGTCCTTGGAATGCAAAATTCACCAGACATTTTATATCCTGCGTGCTGAGCTGGTTACTAGAACCTTTTTGCGGGTCCCGCTTGTGAGCCCCGCTTGCTTGCGGTACTGCAGCGAGGACCCCCAGTGGGATTTGGTCAGCGCAGTGACTTTTACTATTTTGAATTCACAATGTCTTGCTTGTTTTAAAATGTTCATTTTCTTCTTCTGTCCCCGGTCCCCCAGTCACAAAACAAGACAGTTGGATGCTGTAGTGGGGGGTGGTGGTGAAAAATGAAAGTTATTTATGTGACCATCAACCAGATGGTTCGGAATTTCACCTCCTTTCTGGCACCCTCCCACCCAGCCCTCACTCCATTTCTGATCTCCTTTCCAGACCTCAAATCGACCTTTGATCTCCTCCCTCCCCAGTTTGCACTCTCCCTCTGACCTTTGCCCCATTCCTAACTCCCACCCATCCCTGTCCCATCTCTGGTCTTTTCCTTTCCCTGAGGTCAGGGTGGGAGTGACCCTCAAGGAGGGAGTGAGGGCATCTGTTTCTCACATGACCTGGTATTTTTTAAAAAGCTGAAAGTTTAGTGGTTTAGTGTTGTCAAAAGGCCCTTCTGTCTAAACTAGCCAAATCAAAGGGGCAATATCAGAGTTATGCTAGAATCCATATCATGTACCCCTTTGAACTTGTCAATAATAGTAATAATAATAATAATGTATGTATCGGCCTCTGCTACGTATCAAACATAATGCTAGGCACATTCCATAGTACTCGTTTGTCAAATCCTCATGATAATCCTAAGAGACAGGTATTTCAATCCTTATTTTATTGATGGGAAAACAAATATTTTAAGGAGTTTGCCCAAGGACATACAGTTAGTTAGTAAGGCAATTACAGAATTACTAAGTGACACAAGCTCATTGAGTTTGGGTCCTGAATAGGTGAAGTGTTTGTTTCAGGGTCCTTGGAAGTCCAACTTGTGGGCTTGCTTGGAAGTTTTAGTGTGGTCCGATGGTGGTCTCTGAAGTGCCCAGGGTCAGAGAAAACTCACCTCGTTGACCACGGAGGTAGGCAACTTCCTCCCTCGGGCCATGCTAGAAATAAACCTGGGACCAGTTTTCACAAGGGCGGACTATCCAGAGGAATAGAGGGGACAGAGATGAGGTTTCCAGGAGCCAGTAAGCAATTGGTGCTGAATTAGTCCCTGATCGTGCTGCATTTCAACAAATATGTAAGCACGGGGTGGTATGGAGCTCAAAAAGAGATCAGTCTATTCCAAGCCTTCCAGGAGCCCCCAATTTAGAAGAGACTGACAAAATAAACTCTGTAATAAAGTAGATAAGCAAAGTGTGAAGGGAGAGCGGGGCAGTGAGTGGAGAATCTAGGGCAGGAAAGACACACAATGCATGTCACAGTTCTGGAGCATTTTGTTGCATTTCCATTAGAGGTTTTCCACACTTTCAGAATAGTCTTGGTTGCAAGAATAGGCTCTCCTTTTTCCCAGTGAAAAAATTTTTTGCAACGTAAAGTGTTTTTCCACAGTTTACAGAATTGAATTTTGTTATTACGAGAGGTAATGAGTGTGGAGGTGCTTTGAGTCTTTGAAGGCCCTTTGCTGACACAGATGGGAGTTGGAGCCATGGGACTGAGTATGGAGAGACGGGAGAGGGCTCTGGTGGGGTCTTATTTATTGCTGTGTCCCCACCACCTAGCACAGGCTCAGGGAACTCTTGGGGAGGGAACTAAATGAATGAGTAGAATCAAGGCTCTGAGAGTTTCAAGAAGTAACGTGGCTAATACTGTCATATGTTGTCAAGCAGCCTGACCACCCAGGATTTGGCAAGAAGGAAGAAATTAGTAACTACGAAAAAGTAGCTTCCAAGTAAGGATGGTTAAAAGCTGAGGGGAACGGACAGATAGGAGGATTGTGTATTTGAGGAGCTTTTCGGTAAATGTAAGGAACGAAGTTGGGTTGATGCTAGATAGGTTCTCTGCAGACATAAAAGAATTCTTGTGAAGTCCTGTGTTATGTTTCACTGAGAAGGTGAAAAGAAAGGAGGCTGAGGAGTGTCAACGCTGAAGGTGCCTTGAAGCAAAGGAAGAAGCCCTAAGGATTCCAAAAGAGGTGGGGCCCTGGGATTGTAGTTCAAGAGGAGGGACCCTTCTTTAGAGAGAAGAGAGACTTTTTTCTTAGAAATGAGAAGTGTGTTTGAAAACACCAGTCCTACTTTTCACACCCTTGCTATCACCGGGACATGCAAAGGTGATCCTGTGTGTGCCTGGCATGTTGCTTCTGTCCCTTTGCCCTGAGGATTCGGGCTTTGGTTCAGTGTTATAAGCAGCAGGTCTCCTTCCTCAGTCACCACCTGGGGGGCAGGTCCACTTGAGGCTGGGGCTGCGTTTGGATTTAGAAGCATGTGTATGTCTCCAGGGCCGATAACACTGCCTCATTTTGTACACGAGGAAGCTGAAGCTCCAAGAGGAAAGTGACTCCTGCTTGGTTGTTTCCCTCAGTTAGTTGCTAGCTTGATGTCCGCATGTGGCAAATAGGGAACACATATCTGTGGACTAAATCAAGGAAACGCCTAGTTAGTTGCAGTGATAGGAGAATTCAGATATTCCGATTTCTTGTCCCCCTTTTTTTTTCCACAACACCATCCAGGATTCTGCATGTTTTATACCAAAGTCCCTGGAAACTAGTTTCACTGGAGCAGCAAAACGAAATTTCTTTATTAATGGAACAGCTTCATTCCGTAGAATCAGATTCAGTACATTTGAGGGCTTCCTGTGAGCCATACCCTCGCCATGGCACTTTCTCGTGCCCCACTACTGCTTCCTCTGCTCTTTGCCTTCTTCCTGGAAAAAAAAAATACAGGCCCCCAGCCCCTTCCCCCAGTATTCTATCAGTTCCAATGAAAGAAGGCCTTGTGCCTAAATAATCATGTGAAAAGAAAAAATCTCATATAAATGTGAAAGGATACTGGCTTGGGCAGCATGCAGACTTTATTTAAATTAGAGATTTTGTGCATTGTTGTTGTTTTTGTTGTCGTTTGCTTCTTGTGGGATGGTATCCAGTATTCTAGTGTTCACGTAATGCCTTGACTTCGCTATCACTTCTCTTAGGATAATTATAGGTTGGCATAATGTACCTATTGTTCTGTTCCACAAAGAAGCACTGTCATAGAATGATGGGATGGGGCTGGAGGGGGCGTGCAGTGTGGATCTGGACAGGGGCATCTGTATGTGTGTGTGTGTGTGTGTGTGTGTGTGTGTGTGTATGTGTGTGTGTGTCCTGGACAGCCGTGCTGCATCTCGAGTGATTTTTCTTATTTCCTTCTTGGGATCCTGACCTGCTCATGCCTTATTTCTCCAGTTGTTTGTCCCTTACTGCCCTCTGCAAGTTCCTGGTTTTTGGCTTCTCTGTACCCTTCCCTGTGGGGTTATCACCGTGACTGGGCATGGTAACTTCAGCCATAGATGCTGAGCTAGGGTGTTGAAGGAAGTGTTTAAAATTCTTTCAGTGAAGCTATTTGCCAGAGTGTGACAGGCTCAAGGGCTCACAGCATTGCCAATGACCTCAGAGGTCATTCAGGCCAACCCCTTTCGCTGGACATGTTTGTGTTCTCCTTTCAGTTATTCAGAAGTCTTTTGCACTATAGAGCTCCTGATTCTCTCTGGGACATGTTGGATGACGTAGGCATTCATTCATTCATTTATTCACCGTGAGCTTGTCGAGTGCTCACTCTGAGGCTAGATGGTGAGTTTGCATTAATGAGGAAAAAAAAAGGACACTGTTCCTACCTTTGTGGCACTTCCACTCCAGTTGCTCACCCCGTCAGGTCAAAGATCTGCAGGTGTTGTTCAGCCCACTTGGCTCCCGTGGGATCCAGGGCTGGCTGACATGCTGGACTTGTCTCTTGTAGCTAGAAATTAGAACCAGGTCTTCACGGCCCACATGCCAGCCATCATAAGGCAACAACATTTTTTTTTCTTTTTGGAGTGAGATCTCTTAGACTGAGATGTCCCTTGGAGGTTTTTATGATAATACCTGTCTTCTTTCTCCCTCTGCGCAGACCCTTCTGTATTGGGGCTGGCAGTCATGTTTAGACATGTTTTTCACTCCAGCCATAAGCAGTTTTTTTGACTGAGCACCATGGGCACCCGAATGGAATGACCACCTCTGCTACCATTAGCCTCAGAAGCCATGTCCTTTATACCTCACCCTGAGAGAGGCAGAGGCAGGCTTCACTGAAGCCAGGGGACATAGAGGCTGCTGGGATGAGATTCTATGAGTACAAGCTTAGAAGGAGAGGAGGTCTTTTCTCTCTTTGGAAGGGGCCCACGCCTCAGTTGTGCTACCTGGGAAGGCAGATGTTATACTAAAAATTTATTTGTTCTTTATCTGACACTCACGTTTTACTGGGAGTCCTGTATTTTATCTGTCAGCCTTACAGGGGAGGGTGGGTGAGTGGAGAGGTGGGCAGTGGGACAGGGGCCCTGCACCCCCACGGGGTGATGGTGGCAGCATGTGGTTATTGGAGTGCCGAGGTCCTGAAGGATGGCGTGATAGTTCCCATGTCCAGGGTGTCAAACTGAGACAGGCTAGAAGACAAGAGAGCAAAGATCTCTGCCATTTGTGGTCTTTGGAGAAATCACCGTGGAGGAATTGCACTCACATAGCCAAGGGAAAAGAGTCGTCTTTAGCCTTGCTTCTCCTTCAGTTTGTGTCTGAAAATACACAAATGTATTCCCTTTGTATATATTTTAAAAAGAGTCCAAATTCTTTTCTTCTGGTAAGTTAAAATAAACACCCAGGGCTGAAAATACATGTATCCAGGACTGTCAAAAATGTGTCTCAGGCCTGGGGCTGTTGGGGGCATGTGCCTGGAGGTGTGTACTGACAAGAGAGGTTGGGGGTTTAACATCTTTGCTCCCACTCCCAGGAGCTGATTTTCAGCATTAATATCTGTGTGACTCTCACAAGCACATGCGTGAGTGCTGGACAGGCCCTTGCAGATCAGCTGGTCTAAGAATCAGGGACTTGGAGGACTTACGAGCCGAGCCGTGTGGGGCTTCCCTCTACAGATGAGGAAACCGAAGCACAGAAAACTTAGTGATGGGTTTCAAGGCCCCAAAGCAACAGAGCAGGATGAGAACGTGGGTTTCCTGCCTCCCAGGTGTTGTAGAGTTTACTGTGACTCTGCACTCACCGGTCTGATTGCCTCTCTCAAATACAAGCATGCTGAGGGCAGGGAACATGAGTCCTGGCTGTTCTGTGGTGCTCTGGGGAGCCAGTGACAGCCCTGCACACCCCACCATTCCTTGGTGAGCATTTGCTTGCTGTCACTCACATGCTGCCATTTGTTGGTGCCACTCTCTTTGCTACTCAGCAGGAATTTATTTTCCATGGCTCATCCCATGCTAGTGTTTTCTTGGCTCTGGGACTGAGTCACCCTGAAGGTGGATGCCTGGAAGGGGCGGTAGCAGCCATGAACTAGCTTCCCTGAGAAGCTAGTTCTTCTTACCTCTTGGCAGCTGGCTTTCTTTGATGTCCTTGGAGTATTTGTGTGTGAAACTCTACTTTCTCCCATGGCCCCATGTCTTCAGTCCCTGGCTGTAAGGAGACATGAGATGAAAAGTCCTCATGTTTTGTGTCTCGTGCCTATGTTCAAGGCAGCAAACTCAAGGATGAGTGGGCCTTGTCCAGGCATCATTCAGTGTGGGGCTGCTTTTCTGATCTGTCCCCACCGGACACCCACATCCTGAGCAAAGAGACAGCCGAACCCACCCGGCTACATTGTTACTCCTTGGCAATCCCTGGAAGAATTCTTTGCTCAGAACTTTGGGATGACTTCCCAAAGATAACAAATGGAGGAATATGATTCATAATAGAGTGAACGATGTGTAGTTTTCAAAAAATTGTCCGAACTGTGAGCGTACAAACCACAATGAATAGTTCACAGTGTGGTTCTGTGTGAATCACCAGTTACCTCCCTGAGGTCATGGTGATGCCTTCAGCCAGGTGGCTGAGGGACAGGCCTTGTTTCGACTCTGATTCCGGCCTCTATTGCTGCTATTAATATTATTTTTTTCTCAGTTCTTTTAACCACTTAGTGTCCCTCACCAGGCCAACCTGGACTCCTCATATCCTTGTTTCAAGGCCAGAGCCTCATGGATACATTTGTAGACATCTGCCTGCTATCATTCCAAGTCCAGAGACCAAAACACAGTGCCTCCATCCTCTGTAGCTTTTTCTGTTTCTGTGGCTGCTGCCCAGCTGCAAGTAGATGCTGGGATTGAGAAGAGGCTACTTTATAGGGAAGCTTTTCATCTGATATAGCTACCTGTGAATGCCAGGAATGGTTTCTTCCTGTGCTTCACTCTCGGTGATACTGTGTTAACCACCTTGGCTTGGGAGGGAGGAGAGCAACTATGGGGTGAGAACTACCCAGAGAGTAATTCCCTATTGTTCCAAAGGCCAAAACCATGCAGAAGTCCCTCTGTGGTTATCTCTTTTCCCATATTATCAGATGGTCCTCAGTGGCCTGAGATTTTAATCTTCAGTTGTGTCGTGCCTATTTGTGTGTAGGCTACATAACTGCTTGCTTGTCTGCCCATCCATCCATCTATCCATCCATCGATTCATCCATCCATCATCCATCCATCCAATAAGGGATGGTAAACTCATGTATTTAAAGAGACCAGGCAGATAAAGTAAAGGAGGAAAAGGGCTTAGTAAAGACAATGGGGGTGGTGTGGGGAGTGGTGAGCTGGAGAGAGCATTTCACTGAGCTGCATTCCCTGGCTGAGACGGCCTCTCAGGTTTGATATGTGGCACCTGACAGCCACAGTGAACCATCCTTATTTCAGAAGCATTTGGGTTCAAGCAGCCTAGAAGTGTTTTGATCCTCAGCCTTAGGTAGAGTCTACTGAGAAAATCAAATTGTGGAATGTGGATTAGACATGGTTTTTTAAAGTTGCAAGTTGCAAGAAACTCACTCAAACTGCTTAAGCACAGAGGAAAGTGTGTGCTTATGTAACTGAAAGTTCATGAGAGCCTGTGCTTCACTTGTGCCTAGGTCGAGGGGCCCACCAAGGTCACTGGACTCCTCCATCTCCCCTCTGTATCCCAACTCCACTTTCCTTTATGTTGGTGTCCTTTGCAGATAGGCCTGCTTGCTAGGTGGCTCCCAGCAGCTTCAGGTATACATTTTTATCTGTTTTTTCATACCAAGAGAAAGAAAGTGCTTCTTTCCTTCAGAAATTCCAGGATTGATTCCAGTTCGCTGGCCTCATACCACATGTTCCCCCTTGAACTGATCACTAAGGCCTGGTGGGGGGGGAGGGTGGAGGGGTGGGTTTCTCATTGGCTAGAGCTGGTCACAAGCCAGTCTCTGAAGTCAGGGGGTGGCGTGGTGTTGATTTTACACAAGTGTTGGTGATGGAGAGGTGGTCCCCAGGGGAAAATGGAGGTTCTTGTTACTAGAAGGAGATGGGATGGCAGCTGGGCAGGCAGATGACCTATACCCACAGCAGGGATGATGGATTCATGGGAGGAAGAGGGTCTTACAATTGCACTGTGAAGTAAGACCTGGAACTCTGCGCAGAGCCCGAGCTGCGCATCCTTTCAGCCCCACCTCTCTCTGCCCCCAGTTGAGTAGTGGACATGCTGACATCTTCTGTCCAGCCCCATCATCCATAGGATAAAGAGAGCACACTGCCTTGCAGGCATAGGCTGCCTGTACTACCCAAGGATGCTTGGTATAAGGACACCTGATGCTTACTCCAGAACTATGAGTTTCAAAGGTCTTGGGAGTTTTGGGAGAGGACAGTAATCCAACAGGGTCCTGATGTGCCTGGAGCACTCTGTGAACTTCCAACCTGGTTCTGCCATTGTAGGAGCAGTTGCCGAGATGAAGAGTTTCCTTTTAGCAGTGCCAGACCTAGGCTCAGAACTCAGCTACACTAATCCCATGACTTGGCCCCAGGCAGGAACTGAGGCCGTGGAAGAGCCATATTTGGAATTTGGAGCCTCTGACTTCCCACACTGGGCAGAAGCCTTTGGAAAAGGAAAGGGACCAGGCTGCATACTCAGCAGCTGGCAGCCCCTGTGCAGCCTCATAGGGACCCAGAGTTCTCCACTGGGACTCTGATCTAGAGGGTAGCTCTTGCAGGTCTCGGGCCTGACCTTAGTCACATGTAATCCTCAGTGCCAGAAACACCAGCTCTCTTTGGATTGAGCAACAGTTTTCTCCACTATCAAAGATAATTTTAACTGTTTCCTACCTTGGATTTATTTGTTTGTTTGTTTATTGTTGAAAATATGGCTACCAGGATGCGGAATATTAAAAGGAAGATAGCAAAAGGGTAAATGGGGCTCATAACAAGATATATTATAAAAACACTCAAAACCATCAAAAAATAAAACTCTTCTAGAGGAAGTAGAATTACTGATGGTGGAAAGCACCCAAGAGCCTTCAAACCCTATCTTACATGCTACAACAAATCAGTGAGGTTGACAGGGAGGGGTAATTTTCATTTCATATCTATTTTATAGATGCAGAAATGGTAATTAAGAGAATTAGCAAGGTCTCCCAGTTATTAGAAGAGTTGAATCTAGAACCCAGATCTCTAAACAATCTGGTCTAATTTTTAATCACTTCACTCTACATTATAAGTTCATGTGAAACTTTCTTTTATACTTGACTAGACTTGGTGAAAAAGAATGTTGACTGTGAAGAACAAAGAAAATGTATTTTTATTTATTATTTTTTAATTTAATTTTTATTTTTTATTTTAATAGATTTAGGGGGTACAAGTGGTTTTTTGATACACGGATGAATTGTGTAGTGGTAAAATCAGGGCTTTTAGTTTACCTGTCACCTGAATAGTAAGTATTAATATTATAACTAATAGCAGATTTTTAAATTAGGTAACTGGTAACCCAATTTAAAAATATTCCTTAAGCCAAAGTATCTCAATAGAATTATGCAATCTTATATAATTTCAACTTTCCAGCATATGTCATTTGTTAATTCACAGTATTATTGATTCATCGATTCAGTACTTTAGTTATGAAACATTTACTATCTAATTGTTATATGCCAGGCCTTTTATTGGCTGTTGAGGATAGAAAGATGAAAGAGACACTGATTCCTGCCTGTATCTGTTAGTTTTGCTACTTACTAAAACACCCCAAAGATTAATGGCTTCAAATAGCAACCATTTATTTTGCTTATGGAATTGTGGGTTGGCATTTTGATCTGGGCTCAGCTAGCTGGTTCTTCTGATCTTGGCTGGGCTCACTTATGTGTCTGCAGTCTGCTTTTGGGTAGGTTCTAGGATGGCTGGTCTAGAATAGCTTCAGCCAGGACAGCTTGTCTCTGTTTCATGTCTCTGCGTATTCTCCTGCAGGCTAGCTCAAGCTCGTTCACATGCCAAGCAATGAGGCAGGGTGCCGGGAGAGCAGAGGGGAAGCTTGCAAGGCCTCTTGAGGCTTGGGCTTGATACTGCCATGACCTAACTTCTGCTGTACTGTACCGGCTAAAGCAAGTCAATGAGTATATCCTAGCAGACTCTTCAGCTACAGGAAGGCAGCTCTACTTAGTCCTGTCCATGTGTGGTGGTGCTTAGGCCTATCTCCTGCCTTGCTTCTCTTGTCACTTCTCCATGCCTCACCTCACCCTACAGGGATGACATACCTTCTCTCCTTCCTCCTTTTCTCTAAATCTACCTACTTTTTAGATTCCACTTTTGTAAAATCTTCTGAGGTGATTTCAGACTCACCTGACCTCTCAATTCTTTTTATCAGCAATAATACTTGTAGTTTACATTTACCACTCATAGGGTATTTGAGTTAGGGGCTGAAGATGCAAAAAATATCCCTGCCCTCAAGAGGCCTGCATTCTAGGAAAATGGGAATAACAAACAGAATCTACCTCATTGGGTTGTTGCTAGGATTAAGTGAATTCATATACATATAGTATTTAGCATTAGTATATGAGGCATAGTACATGCTATATAAATCCAGTATGCCAAGAGTTTTATGTGATGTTTACCATGTACCAGGCATGGAGTGAAAGATTCTGCATGCATTTTATTCTTTATTCCTTATTATTCATGGACCCTGCAAAGTTAGTTCTAGTTGGAGGAACGGAACCTCACATAGATACTAAGTGGTAGAGCTGAGATTTAAACCCAGAGCTGTGTGGCTCCAAATCCCATGCTTTTAGGCACCATGTTCTTTCTTCTTTAAATTTTTGTCAAATATTGCTTCAGTATTCCTGAGTTTGGAGCAGAACTATATTTTCCCCAGTTCCTCACCATTGCTTTGACACTATTCAAGTATGCTTTGCAGCAGAACCCATCTTTGGTAGACAGAACGGCCCCCCTAAGATGTCCACATCCTAATCCTTGGAGCCTGTGAATATGTCATCTTACATGGTAAGAGGGATTTTGCAGTTGTGATTAAGGATTTTGAGATGGGGAGATTAGCCTGGATTATGTGGGTTGACTGCCCAATGTGGTCACAGGGGGCCTGAAAAGAGGAAGGCAGGAGGGCCAGAGTCCAAGCAGGAGAAGTGATGATGGAAGCAGAGGTTGGAGTGATACAATGGCCACAACCACAAAATACAGGCAGCCTCTGGAAGCTGGAAAAGACAAGGAAGCAGATTCTCTTGTAGAGCTTCCAGAAGGAATGCAGCCCTACTGAAACCTTGCTTTTAGCCCTGTAAGACTTATTTTAGATTTCTGACCTCTAGAACTGTAAGATAACAAATTTATGTTGTCTTAAGCCTCGATTCAAACCTCAAATCCTAATGTCAGTGCGTCAGCCCTTCACTGAAGTGCTTTGCTCTCTCTCATGTGGGACCGCATGGCATGGAATGGGGCTCCTCGGATGTTTACCGGCTGGATGAATGAATGGCTGCCACTCTGATAGGCCAGGAGTAGCTTCATGAACCCCTACCCAGAGGCGGCAAGGTGGGCTGAAGTGGGGCCAGGGAACCCAACTGGGCAGGAAGGCATTTTCTCTTGCAGGTACAAGGATCATATGCAGCTGGCTATGTTCCTTAGGTTTCCCATATCTGGACTCACGGGCAGGTCCAACTAAATTCTTGTTGAATTTGCCAGCATCTTTCACACAAGGGAGCTGCTGGCAACAAGCGTGAGGTGGGGGTGGTGGTCTCCCAGTGTCTCGGCTCCCTCCTCCCATCCCTGGATGCTCTGTGTGGCCAACTGGGGATCCAAGATGGATGTTGGATGCAGGCTTGTTAATTTCCTTTCTTCCTCCCTAGATATGAAAGAGAGATGGGGGCAGAGTGTGAGGATGGAGATAAACTTGGTGTGAAGTTGCAGGGGGAGCCCATATGGCCTTTACCTGTCTGGAAATTACCAGTCACTTTAATGAACTTGCAGGTTGTGTGGATATTTCCTGCCTTTTACTTTCTTTTATGTCTTGCTTTAGAGAGAGAGAGAGAGAGAAGAATTTAATGCCAATGAACCTCATGCCATTAGATGAATAGAAAGCAAGTGACCTTGGCTGTCTCTCCCCTCCCCGTGTCCCCAGGAATGTCTTGTTAGCTTGAGTGGTCTTCTCCACCCAGTCCATATGGGCTACTACTGCCTTGTTAAATGGCCTCATGGCTTCTGTGTCACACTTTTGGTTTCCTTCCTCCCCAAATCTCCCTTAAATTATTACTCCATTTGTAGCGGTGGTCAGACCAAGGCAATTCTATTGATTTTCCTTCTTTTGTTTTCAGTTTTTCTATAGCTTAGTTGGATCTAATCATGTCTGCCATCCTATCTTTAGGGAGAATTGAACTTTCGGTGCTTAAATGGAGGGACAGAGAATATTTTTGATTGGAGTGAGAGCGTTCAAATTCTAGTAGTGTGGGTTGGGTGCGGTGGCTCACACCTGTAATCCTAGCACTCTGGGAGGCCGAGGCGAGAGGACCGCTTGAGGTCAGGAGTTTGAGACCAGCCTAAGCAAGAGCGAGACCCCGTCTCTACTAAAAATAGAAAAAATTAGCTGGGTGTGGTGGCATGTACCTGTAGTCCCAGCTGCTTCAGAGGCTGAGGCAGGAGGATCACTTAAGCCTAGGAGTTTGAGGTTGCTGTGAGCTAGGTTGACACCATGGCACTCTAGTATGGGTGACAGCAAGACTCTGTCTCAAAAAAAAAAAAGAAAAGAAAAATTCCAGTAGTGTGGAGATTTTAAGATGACATTTAGTTCTGTGTTTTAGCAGTGTTTTGTTTTTTTATTTTAAAGAGCATGCTTCATTCTGGATATTTCCCCACGGTTGATAAATTGCTATGGCAGTCATTCCCCTAGAGAAGTCTCATCAACGACCTAAGATTTGGAGGGATTGGGGGAGAGGAGGTCAGGGCATCTTTGGAGATTTGGTCTCATCTCACACTGGGTCACTGGAAATGGCCTCTGCTAATTGGACCGTGTCCTGTTTAGAGCACAGTAGACAGGGCCACACTGAGTGAGGAGAATGGTCTGTAGGAGCAGGCATTACTGCTGCCTGGTCCTTAGAGTGCTTTGTTTGCTATTCTGGGGACCGAAGGCTGGCCAGCCGTCAAGTGGAACCGGGTCGGGAGGCTGTGCTGAGCTGGGTTCTCCAGGAGCCCGTGAGAGCCAGGACCGACATGTAGATTATTTTGGGCTGTGTGATGGCAGCGTTGTGGGTATGGGGGTGTGTGTGTATTCATGCTCACATACGAGTATGAGTGAGTATGTTTGCCTCCAAGAATTGCTCCTAACACTAGAAATGTGGGTTTTTTTTTTTTGCCATTGCCTTCAGAAAAAGCAAAAGCCAAAGCCTAAGCCTTTGATCCCTGAGTGACAGTAACAGGGAATGTGCCTTTGACTGCAGGGAGGACTTCAGAAGCACAGTCGGCTCTGGGTCCTGCGGCAGGAAGCCTTCCCCCTTTCTGTGCCACTCTGTCCCTTCAGACTTTCCTTGTGACTGTCCTGGGCGTGACATGGGGGTCCTTGCCTGCAGGCCTGTTGTGTTGAAATGCCGGTGTGTGCCGAGGACAAGCATGAGACTGGTTCAGGAAGGAGCAGTGGGGGCCTGTCCCAGCCCCCTGGCAGGGCAGCACTCGCTATGGCCAAACTGTACCATGCCCCTTGGACAAGGTGACTCTCCAGGCAGCATGGAGCCTTCTACACTCTCACCTTCCTCCTGGTCATGGGTGGCTGGCATTTCTGAGCTGCCCACCGTTGGCTGGGTTTGAGTCTGTGACCCTCCTGCTGAATAGAGGGATTGGCCATGAGGCTGTGCAGTGGCGGGAAATCAAAGCCTGTAGATTTGGGCTGACCTGTGTTCTAAGCCAGTTCTGCCACTTAGTGGCTTTATGGTTTGATTAAATTCCTTAACCTCCTTGAGCCTCAGTTTCCTCATCTGGTAATATCAGAGTGAATATATGCAAACGGTGGCCCAGAACAGAACCCAACACATAGTAGATGCTCTACAAATGGTGTTACAATTGCTGAAGCTGTGAGGTTGGCTTTGTTTGAGCTACCAGTATACCATCTGAGGGGTCCCCCAACACTCTGCACAGGAGAAACCTGGTCCCAGCACAGGGGATCCCTGTGTTGTACCCAATGAGCCCAGCTTTCATCCTAGTCTGGGCAGACAGCATGCTGTGGTCCTGGCAGTTCCTCCCGTACTGCCTCGGCGGTCAGCGAGGTGCGTAGGGGGCTGCCAGGGCAAACCTTCAAGCCAGCAGATCAGCATTTATTTATAGGTCTTGGAGGGAGGCGGCAGCCTCGGACAGTGAGGAAGGCCCTGTGAGGCTGCTGCAGTGGGGGGTGGGGCGGGGAAAGGGCAGCGCAGTAGAGGACACGGGGAGGGCAGAGGCCAGGTGGCACTCGTGTGTTGGAGTGTCAGGGTTCCAGCAAAGCAGCAACTTAACGCGGAGTAAACTGCGGAGTGTCCAGTAACATGCCTGGTTACGGAAGTGTGGACAGGGAGACGTACAAGGGGATGGTGCAGAAGCCTGGGGTCAGGTCACTGGATCACAGAGCTAGCTGTACGGAGAGGGCTGCGCCATGGAGCTGTGACCTTCGGTAGACGACGCAGCCACCTCACAGTGCCCAGCAAGGAGGGGCTGGGGGAATGCACACCCCGTCTCTCTCTAATCTGCTCCTGGCACCTGCCGTTGGCCCAGGCCACCAGAAGCGGAGGGAAGGGGAAGTGGCTGGCCATACAGGACAGACTCCTGCAGCCCGGGGCAGTGAGAAGAATGGTGAGAGAGATTTCAATGGGGAAGAGGTGAGGTGGTGGGCATTCAGAGGGGAGGGAGCCTGGGGAGATTTTAGGGATACAGGGTCAGGAGAGTTGAGTTGCTGAGAGGACCCAGCCAGAGGCAATGAAAAAGAATGATTAATATCCTGGACTCAGGGAGGCTGACAGAATGGGGGTTGAATCTTACTCTATTCTTTATAGTCTTGGACAAGCTGTGTAACCTCTCTGAACCTCAGTTTCCTCAGCTGTAAAATGGGAATGATAAAGACAATATTCTACCTCATAGTGGGGTACAATGAAATCATACTCAACAAGATGCTCAGTACACTGTAAAGTCTCAATAAATAAAGAAAGAACAGGTAGAGGCATTTATATGAAAGAAAGTGTCCAATTAAGTAGCCAACATGTATTGCAGAGGCTCAGTGGGAACATCAAACAATTCATTCACCCAATTAATATTTAATCAAGTGCCTACTATTGCCAAGTACCAGTTTTTTTTTTTTGAGACAGAGTCTCACCCTGTCGCCCGGGCTAGAGTGAGTGCCGTGGCGTCAGCCTAGCTCACAGCAACCTCAAACACCTGGGCTCAAGCAATCCTTCTGTCTCAGCCTCCCGAGTAGCTGGGACTACAGGCATGCGCCACCCTGCCCGGCTAATTTTTTCTATATATTTTTAGTTGTCCGATTAATTTCTTTCTATTTTTAGTAGAGACGGGGTCTTGCTCTTGCTCAGGCTGGTTTCGAACTCCTGAGCTCAAACAATCCGCCCACCTTGGCCTCCCAGAGAGCTAGGATTACAGGCGTGAGCCACCGCGCCCGGCCCAGGTACCAGTTTTGGGAACTGTAATACAGGGTGAAAAAACTAGACTAGTTTTCTCCCAGGGAGCTTATGTATCTAGGGAGAAAGTCAGATAGTAAATAAACATATAAAAAATTATTTTTGATAGTTGGCATAGTGCTAAAAAGATCCTAAACCAGAGTGTTGGGTAAAGAGTGAGTACCGTAGATAAGGATTTCAGGGAAATTCTCTCTGAAGGGAGTGGGAAGCGAGTAGGGCCCTAAGGAACAGAAGTGTCTAGCCCTGCCAAGAAGAGAGGAGAGAATATCAGCTAGAGGGAGCACAGGTGCAAAGGCCCTGAGCAAGGAGGAGGGTGGCGCTAGGGGGCAGGGAGGTGGCTCAGGGTGTGGAACATTGGAGCTGACAATGGCCTTTCTCTCCCTGGGGTGGATGCAGTTACTAAGTGGAAAGCTCTTAGCGCTGTGATTGGCACCTGTGCATGTTCAATGACCATTAGCTGATGGCTGTTACTATTATTATTTAAATAAAAATTATTATTTTAGAAAAGGATGGCATAAATAAATGGATAGATACAACACGAACTATCCCAATAGATCAGCAAACATTTACTGTAGAGGCAGTGTGGCATGGAGTGGTTAAGAGCCCAGACTCTGAAATGAGACCACCTGGTTAAATCCTGACTTGGCCACTTACTAGTCCACTTACTAAGTGACCTTGGGCCCGTTACTTAAGCTTTTGGAGCCCAGGGTCCTCATCTTGTAATGGGGAATGGTAATAGCATCTCTCTCGTAGGGTTGTTGTAAAGACGAAATACAAGCCAGGAAGCCAGATGCAGTGGTGTGTGCCTGTAGCCTCAGCTACTCAGGAGGCTGAGTTCCAGTCCACCCTGGGCAACATAGTGAGACCCTGTCTCTAAAAAAAAAAATGACAAAATGCATTACTGTTTCTAAGCACTAAGGACAGTTCCTGGCCTGTAGTTAGGGCTGCCTGAGTGCTATCATTGTTGCCGAAGCTCCACAGCAGGATACAAGGAGATGCACACCAAGGACTCTGCTCCCCAGGAGCTCACAGCCAGGGCTGGGACACACATTTAGAGATCCCAGCCACCAAAGGCAGCGTATGATGGTTAGGGAATAAGTAGCCAGACCATCATTGGTGGGAGGCATCACTGGAAGGCTGGAATAGGGATGGGAAGGCTTTGAGATGGGATGTGAAGACAAAAAAATAAAATGAATACTAACCTGATCTGATGGCATTTGTCAGGAGAAGATAAAAATATCAAATCACCCTGTCCCAAAGCACTGCTCTGCCCTTCCCACACAGCCTTTGGAAACAGTCTATACTTCTGCAGGCCTAGCCTCAACTTTGCAGGGAGGGGGGAAGTTTCTTACCTCTCCTATCTGTGAATAAAGGACAACCTCCCCAACCCTTTTTTCATCTCCAGTTGAGCCCCTAAAACTGCTGGAAGTTGCTGAGACCCTTCCACGCTCAGCTTTCCCCTAGGCCAGCCAGGCAAAGGGAAGTTAGATGTCAGGGGCTGCCAGGCTGCAAGGAGCCAGGGAGCGCTGGGGAGACGGGCAGAGGTGGAGGGCAATGTTGATGGAATTAACTGGAACTCTGTGTGCCTGGCAACTGGCAGATTCTTCTGCTAAGATAAGTGGAACCCTCTGCAAGGTAATTATTAGAGAGCATAAATTCCCCAGATAACCTGTCCTCCAAAGAGATATTGATGGCTCTGGGGCGTGTGCTGGAGGCCATTCTCCCTCCACCCACCTTGACTCCTTCTCCAGCCTTCTTCCCCCTCCTCTTCCTTCTCTGTTACTTCTTTCTCTAGCTCCCTGCCTATCCCTCCTCCCTGTCAGACCACAGCCTCCCGCTCCAGTGAGCTCTTCTGGACCTTTCTTATTGCTTGCCTCTGGTCTCTCTTTGTGATACACAGGCACATAGCCTGGCCCTCTTGCGCCCCTGTGGTTCAGCAGGATTGGTGGTAGAGGTGCAGCCCTGTGGGGAGGAGTTTCCTAAGAAGAGAAGTTCTGAGCTCTGCTTGGTCCAGGTCCCCAGAATGAGCACTTACCAAGTGTGTACCAGTCAATGTCAGGCACTGTGAAGGGCCGGGACTGTAGCTTGTCCTGAGGATCAGGTGCTTAGCACGGCCAGGCAGGTGGTAGGCACCTGTTGGCACGTCTCTTTCCCCATGTAGTGCTTTCTGAAGCCCTCTCTTCTCTCTAGAGCCTGTGGGCCTCCTTGGGAGCTCACACTTTGATATTCCCTAAATATTTGTTTGACAAATGTAAGAAGAGGTGAGGGATATGTGTGGGGCAAAAAGGGGGACAAACAGAAAAGCAGGGCCACCAGAGTTAGCCTCTCCTCTTTTGTCCCGAGCAACTCAGTTCTGGATCCAGATCTGCACTCCAACTCTGGACCAAACTGGACCTGTCTTCCTTAGAAGCCCATTTATTGGCATCAGTGTCATGTCCAGCAGGTGTACGTCTTATATCTCTCTGACTCCAAACAGCTTATCGATAGGATGACCTTATCATTTATCAGCTAAGTAAGGGCACTTTTGAAAGGGAAAGGTGTAATAATAATTATGCTGGGACCTTGATGTGAACCTTGATGTGAACCCATGAAAACTGGGTCCTATTCATCGAAGTTCTCCGCCTGAGCTTATGCTGGAAAATGAAAGCCTCTCCAGCTTTTTACATTCCTGGTGGTGATTTGATATGATGTAGACATTGGACCCTGGGTGGTGCCTGGCTGGCCTGCCCTGCCCTTTAGTTAGGCTCTGCACATATTCCATAATCTGGAATATGGGAGGATAATTCTTTCCATTTGATGCATGGGAGCCCAGGGCCCGGAGAGGGTGACAGATTTGCTGAAGACCCTCAGAGTCTGCTCCAGGGAGAGGGCAATGCTCTCAAGTCTCCAACTGCCTCAACAGTAGCCTTTCACTCAACAGGAAGAAATTAGGGCCGTGCACCTATCAGCAGCATCGTTCCACCATTGGCCAACAGTGTTTTCCTAAAGGAAACAGGGATTTCAAGGAAGGCTAGAAAAAAATGAATTTTCAGTGATGAGTTTTGCTTACTGTAGTTAACCATAATTATTAAATAGGTAGGGTGAGCCAATGCTTGTTTTCCTTATTATTAACTGTATTTATGGGTTTTAATTAAGTTGTACCAAGCTGAGATAATTGTAAAACTATCTGCTTACGTTGTGTAACTCTTCAGTCTCCTATTCTATTTCCTTTCATTCCGAGGGTAGAGATCTTTCATTATTCAAGCCTTGTGCTGTACACTAAGGGTTGGCAAACTTTTTATGTATAGGTCCAGATAGTAAATATTTTAGGCTTTGCAGGCCACATGGTCTCTGTTACAACTACTCAGTTCTGCCATTGTAGCATGAAAGTAGCCACAGACAATATGTAAATTAATGGACATGGCTGTCATCCAATAAAACTTTATTTACAAAAATTCTTAGTGGACCAGATTTGGCCCAGGGCCTGTAGCTTGCAGACTCTCACCGTAAATGGAGAAATCCCTAAACTCTAGGGGTCTAGACTGAGGATCTAATCCCACCTCTGCCTCTGTGTGACTGGGGAACATCACTTTACCTCTCTGGTTATTGATTTTCTTTGCAATAAAACCAAGATCAGACTAGACAGTCTCTGACATTCTGGGATTTTTCTATCTGACCCTTTAGTTTATGACTTGCTGGCATTTCTCTTTTCCTGCCTTTAGTCGATTTTCAGAACCACAGAGCCTCTTACAGTCCATCACCCCTTGCTCACATTTGGGGTGGATTTGGTTTCTAACTTGTATAATAGCATTTTGTATTTCTCTGATGGTATCTTTTCAGGAAGCCCCATCATCCACTCTCTTCTCGAGTTACTGAAGGGTAGCTCTGTGATAGGAAGGCTTGTCTCTGGACTATTTGACAGTTTGGGAAACTGAGGCACAAAGAAGAGAAATAGCTAAGATTACCCAGCAAATTGGTGATGCTCTTAAAAACTTAGTGCCTCTAAGAAAAGAAGCGTTGTTCAGGTTATTCTAGTTCCGGAGGCAAACTCATTGAGAAAGGGCAAAAGTGCCCTTATGAGAGGCTGATGGTACAGTGGCCAAGAGCAAGGTTCTGGACCAAGATTGCTTGGATTTATATCTTGACAGTGCCACATAAGTCCCTAGGCAAATCACTTAAGACTCTGTGCCTCAGTTTGCTAATCTGTCAAATGGGAGGAATAATAGTATGGGGTCGTATGAGGATCAAATGAGATAATACGTGTAAAGTGCTTAGCCTAGTGCCTGGCACTTATAGTAAACATACAATAAATATTAGCTATGCCACTTTTATTATTATGACCATCATCTTGTCATCCTTCTAAAAATACATTGAGGGTGTCTCCTCCTCATTTTTATACCAGATTCATCTTCAGCTTTTGGATTGGAGGCTTGGGCTGACTGTGTTGCTCCGACCTGTGTGTTGAGTGACTCTTGATGAGGTGGAAGGATTGGGAAGGAAGATGGTGGAGGGGAAGGCGTGGGAAGGAGGGTAGGATGGGAACTTGGGAAAGTAGGTGCGTGAGGAAAGGAGAATCGGATTCTCAATGCAGTTAAGCTGCCTGATAGTTTTGGGGATAGGAAGAAAAAAGAGATCTTTCTTTAGTACAGAGGTTTCAGTGTCCTTTGTCGTTATCCTGGGATACAGAGGTGAGGAGGGCACTTCCGGGGTGCATTCAAGATTTGTTTTGGTCTTCTTGGTTCCCAGCGTAGTTTCACTTCTTCCACCAGAGAACTGAAGTTTGGGGACATAGTCAGCTTTGGCTGACTATGTCATGGTCAGTCTGGCTTTGTTCTGTCTGTATTAAAAGGTGTAAAAGTATGTGCCTCAAAAAAACGGCGGGCCCGGGACAGTTTTCTTAGGGGGCTGCTAAGAGGAATTGAGGTGACTGTCAACCTTGTGGCAGGTTAAATGAGACTCAGTGCTGCTTTGTCTGACTGGGTGTCCCTTAGAAGAGCGTCCTGGAGATCATTTGGCGTGCAGGGCATTTGCTTCTGCAGGCTGATTTTAACCAACTCTGACAAGAGGGCAGAGGCCCCCAAGCGAGGTCAGGACCACAAATCCCATCCCAGCAGGTGCATGATGGGGAGATAGCGCCCTCCGGGTGACCTTCAGTTCCCATTGATTTCCTGTCAAGCAGCCTCCCCACCCCCATCCCGTTGCTGCTCCTGGCACCACCAGGACTCAGGGCTCTGCAAGAGGACATGGATCAGCTCTCTGGGAAAGAGCACACAGAGGTTAATCCAGAGAGAGGCCCTTTCGGGGAAATGGAATGGTGCCTTGGAGACCGTCTTTTGGTGCTGCTAGTTTACAGTGCCAATATGAGGCCTAGAATGTCCCTTTTGGGCAGAGAAAGCAGTGACTAATGCCATGAATGGCCTCGTTTATCCACTTGACCCCCCCTCCTGCCCCAGATTTTGGGGTGCCTGGTTGGCATTGTGGGGCCATGAGCACAACTGGAGTATGGACCGTGGAATGGGCCACTGGCCTGCTGTCATAGATGTATTGGGCAGGGAGGGTGAGACGTGATACGGCGGTGGTGTGATTGCCATTCCCTGTGCTGGGCGCCTCCCACCAGCACTGATTGTTGCCCTCTAGAAGGCCAGGCTCCCACACCCAAACTGTTTGTTGCAGGTCGGCCTAGATCTTTCATTTATCTGTTCAATGATATCTGTTGAACATTTCCCATGTGCCAAATCCTGTGTTGGGGACTGAGGGTCTGGTGAGACAAGGACCCTCCTCTCATGGAGCTTACAATTGAGTTGTGTAGAGACCATCAGCTGGCAAAGAGAAACATGTCAATAGTGGTAAGTGTTATGGAGAAACCAAAGTAGGATATGAGCTAGCTGGGGGAGGGCAGAAGGGTAGGGTGGGCACCCTAGATAGGGTGAGTCAAAGAAGGCTTTTCTGAGCCAACCATGGAGGATCTGGGAGAAGTGCATACTAGGAAGAGGAGACAGCATACACAAAGGTCCTGAGGTGAGGTGACCTTGGCATACGAGAGGAACAGAAAGGGGTACAGTGAGGATGGAGCCTAGTGGGCATGGGGCAGGGGACAGGATGATGTAGAACAAGTGAGCACAGCAAGACTGTCTGGGCCCTGTAGCCATGGGAAAAAATTTGGGTTTTGTTCCAAGAGTAGTAAGAAGGCCCTAGATATATTTAAGTAGGAGAGAATATCATGGTCTGATTTTCATTTTGAAAACACCACTTGGGCTGCTGTATAGAGAACTGATTATAGAAGGACATGTTCTTTGTGGCTGTGTTAAATGCCAGACCAATATTTCCTTTACTGGGGAGGGCAGCACTGAGACCCTTGCATTCCAGCAGCAAAGATGGAGGCTGAGGGTCTGTTTGTCTAAGAATTGTGTCTAATCAATGGTTTGCTTCTGCAGGTGATCACACCCAAGAGAAAACACACGGGTGCCCTGCTCAGAGCTAGGATTTCAGAAAGGACTCAGTCAGGGGAAACTAAAAATACTTTCTCAATCAATGAAGTTTCTGTGATGGATGTGTGTTTTCTTTCTAGGTATGATTCACTCTAGATAAAGCAGGGTTCCCCCCACTCCCACTTTTGTTGCATTCTTTAGCCTTCAGAGATTTATTTTGCCACGTCTGGATGCCATTTGAAAGGCAAACCTTGGATACAAGAAAAGCAACAGTCCTTTTCCTCCCTGGGGCACCCCCTTTCCCACCCCTCCCCCAGTTATTTACTGGAAGGAATCACACAGCTTTTCTCCTGCCTCGGGTCTCTTGTCCTTGGTAGCCCCTTGACTTCAACCCTGAGATGCGTATGTCATCAGAACACCCAGTGGCAGCTCAGAAATCATGGCCAGGTTCAATATAAATTCTGTCTTGCTTAGGCAGCTCTGCATAATAAGTCTCTGAAAAGTCTTCACCCGAGTAGATGGTGGAAGAGGGATTTGTTGAGTATAGTGGGCCTGAACGTCAGACTGAGCAGTGTTTAAGTCATGATGGGAGTTTTAGGGTCCAAGTTTCTTGTCTGATGTGACTTTCACAAGGGATACCCTCATCCCCAGTGTGTCCTTCCTGTGACGTTATGAAGGTCAGAGCCCCTGACAGAATAACTCCTCTAAGGATGTGCGGATCTTCTCCATACGTTTGCCTTGACCAGACCTCTTGGACATTTTGTTAGGGATGAGGACTTCCATGGGATTAGTCTGCTATAGTTTAGCGCGGCCAGGTTAATCCATGCCAGCTGCCTGAAAGAAGTTTTCCCACAGGAACAAAACCAGCTGAGTGAAACAAAGTCAGCTAACTGGGCTGTCCAGGTCTGCCACTCAAACATGGTGGCCGAAGAGCACCACAAGGCCCTCTTGTTCATGCTCTTGTTTCAGAGGTTGGGGAGTTATCCTTCGATCAGTGAGTCTCATATTTCTCAGACTCACTAGAGGATCTGGGATGTCTGAATCACATCCCAAACCTCCAGAATCAGAATTTCACAGCCTCCTACCCATTAGTGATTCCCTCACAAAACCCGAGAATGAAAGCCACTGCCTAGACTACCTTTTGTAGAGTAGGGTGACGGCATTCTCGCTAAGTACAGAGGAGCATTTCCCGCACCCTCAGGGGAGGAGCTGGTTCTCTTGGGGTAGGTCTGATGTCGTCACAGTCAAGGATTCAGTGAGCTTCTTGTGAAGTTCAGAGAAGAGGAATGTTAGTTCTGTGGCATCCTACAGGGGGCATGAATTGTGTAGATGGTGAAATGAAAATCTCAAGAGCTGAAGTGATCTTTTTAAAGGATATGGGACAAATTCAGTAGTATTTGAACTTGCAGGATGTCTGTTTTCAGATGCTCAATCCTGTGCTCCAGAGAAGAAGCCGGGTAACTTCAGGCTCACCTCATGTTCATGTGGAAAAAGTTAGAGCATCCTGAGCATCTCTCAAATGTGAAGCTTCCATTAGTTTGCTGAGGATATCATGGCGTTTCAATCAAGCAATCCACATGCTTCTGTAATATAGTCCCAGCACTGTGCTTGGTTGGGTAGCATGCAAGTACTGAGAGCCTCGATGGCCTGGCTGAGGAATTTGGGCAACATTGGTAGCCAACTTGGGTTCTATACTGAGCAATGAAAGACTAAAAACTGGATTTGAGAGTGACTTTTTTTTCCTATTATCTTTGTTGGAAGAAGATAAAATAAGGGAGGAAGGGGATTGAAATCTCTCACCCATCCTCCTTAGTCCTTTCCTATTTGAAATATCTAGAAACACCGCCTTGGTCAGCTCCTGCTGCCATAGCAAAATAGCTCTGTCTCTGTCTTTAAGATGCTTACAGCCTAATTGAGTGGGGAGAGATAAGGAGGTGGCAGAGACTGACAAAACCCAAATGAGACTGTTGGGTAGCTCAGAGAAGGCACGGAGCAAGCAGGGATAACCTGGGAGGCTTCCTAGAAGAGGTAGGACTTCAGCCAGCCCCTCAACAGTCTATGATCAGCCAGGGCAAGGGCAGAAGGCAGGAGTTCCAGGTGGGAGGAAGGACAATGAGTAAAGTATTTTGTTGGGGTCCAGGGGTAGAGCTGTCAGCTTCATATATGCAGGGAGGTCAGAGGAGGATTCATTCATTCACTCACTCATTCAACCCAACATTGCTGGGCTTTGGGCTAGAGCAACAAACAAGCCATGTGTGGTCTCTGCACTTTAGGGCAGCCTTTGGGCGGATGGCGGGGTCCTTGCACACCAGCTGCTCTGTTCTCCTCAATGCCTGAGGTTCAGCTTGGTGTCCTGGCTGCCTTCTGTCTTGGGAAGGAAGTTTGGATGGGCGTGACGGCCTCGAAGACACTGACATAGTGGGTGTGATGTCACACGGGGAGGCATCAGCCTGCTCAGACAGATGGTCATGCCACAAAGTGGCAGAAAATACTGCTCTTTGGAGAAGGAGAAAGGAACAACTATTGATTGTAGGCATGTATGCCAGAGGTTCTCTCTCATTAAATTCTCTCATAGACCTGAAATAAGGGTTATGTTACCCATATTGTGGATGGTGGAATTTTAGGCTCAGGGAAGGTAAGTAAGTTGCCCAGGATTGTGTAGCCAGTAAGTGGTGGACCTGGACTCACATGTACCTGATTCCAAGTCTTCTTTCCACTCTACTCCAATACATTGGTTTTCTGAGAGCCTCGATGGCCTGGCTGAGGAATTTGGGCAACATTGGTAGCCAACTTGGGTTCTATACTGAGCAATGAAAGACTAAAAACTGGATTTGAGAGTGACTTTTTTTTCCTGAGGTTTTGAGTAGACAGCCACACAGTCTAAATCACCTACTTATGTATGCAAAAAACTTTGAAGATTGTGCACATGCCGAGTATGCTTAACTGCTCTCATTTAAATGCTTGCCCTAGGTGAGTGGAATGGGAGTTGTCCAATGCAACTCAGTAAAGACTTACTGGGCACCTACTGTGTGCTGGGGTCTGTGCAGATCTCTGAGGGTAAATCAGTAAGAAGGTCAGGTCTGCAGGGCCACTGGGCTGTACGATTTCAGGGGGTGGCCTTCACATTGAAGTTGATATGAATGACACCTCTGGAGTTCAGTGCCCGGCCAGAGTGGTTGTGTGCAGTGGTCCTGTAGATGTAGTCCCTTTCCTCAAAGATTTTATGGTCTAGTAGGGAAGATGAATATTAAACATTGAATTGAGTTGAAATCGACATTATTAATAGTGTTGTTATTATTATCTTTGTTGGAAGAAGATAAAATAAGGGAGGAAGGGGATTGAAATCTCTCACCCATCCTCCTTAGTCCTTTCCTATTTGAAATATCTAGAAACACCGCCTTGGTCAGCTCCTGCTGCCATAGCAAAATATCATAGACTGGGCCACTTAAACAACACTTGTTTCTCACAGTCCTGGAGGCTGGGAAGTTCAAGATCAGGGTGCCAGCATGGTCAGATTCCTGGTGAGAGTCCTCTTCCTGGCTTGCATACAGCTGCCTTCTTGCCGTATCTTCACATGGCAGAAACACAGAGAGAGAGGGAGAGAGAGAGAGAGAGAGAGAGAGAGAGAGAGAGAGAGAGAGAGGACAAACTCTCTGTCTCTTCTTATATGGGCCCTAATCCTATCATGAGGGCTCTACCCAATTACCTCCCATCTCCAAATACCATCACATTGGGAGTTAGGGCTTCAACATATACATTTTTGGTGGGGATGGCACAATTCAGTCTGTAACAAACACTGAATTTGGTTTTTTTCAAGGGCCTCTTTAGGAAAAGTACAGCTTCAAGGAAAATAAAAAGTTCCCCCACCTTGCTAAATATTGCCCCCTGCTTGCCAGTTATTCTAAAAAGCTAAACAGGAAACAGAGCTTTCCACGCATAGTTCAAGTTAAACATATTTAAATGCAAATAGCTGGAAGTCATCATATTGGTGTAGATGAGCTTTAATGTGCGTCTGTAGGTGGCTCTGGAGGTAGGGGCAGCTGAGTGAGACAGCAGGAAGACCAGGTGGCCACAGAGAAGAGGCACCACTGGGGAAGGAGGGATCAGAAATCCTGCCACAGGCCAGGATCTTCTTTATCTCTGTTTATCTCTGCTGTGTGCACAGATAGCAGTAATGGGCCAAGCTCCTGTTTTTTATAGCAAGAAGGGACTTGTGGCCATACACTGGGAATGGAGTGAAAAGATAACTCCCTGAGAAATGGAATATCTCAGTGCCAGCCGGAATGAAGACAAGGGAAGAGTCAAGGCCAACTTGCTAGGGGGATGGAGAGCAGTGTTGCCTCAGGCCCCCGACCCTAGAAGAATGGAGACTTGGGGAGGGAGCAGGCTTCTGGCAGAAGATGAGGAATTTGCTTTTGGACATACATTTCAGCTATGGCAGGACACCTACCCTTGGGTCAGAACACAGAACCAGAGGGACAGCGTGAGGGAGGAATGCAGGTGTCTGGGTTGGAAAGTTGGACCTGAGAGTCATCTCAGGGCAGTGGACATAGAGTCTGAGAGAGCCTGAGAAGTCTCAAGAGTGGGGGGTTGGATGAAGAGGAGCAGAGGGTCTTGGTGGGGGTATGAGAGGCTCTGAAAATCACCTTTGGACCCTGGTTGGCAGTCATTTTGGAAAAGTCTCATTTTTTCCCCACCCTGAGTCTTCTTTGGCTTCCTGGAATAATCCATTCTCTCCACAGATATGCTCAAGGCAGGTCGCTGGAAGTTTCCCATAGCAATGCTCACTTCTCACAGCTCTCCTTACCCCAGATGGGATCACAAGGGACCCCCACTCCTTGCAAAGCCCACTAGGACCATGCAGCCATCACTGTTCCAACCAGCAGGCCATGGGGGCGTCCAGCTCAGCTCTCTTGAAGAACTCAGCAATTTTTTCCTCTTGCCTTCCCTATTTCTGGTTGTAGCCTTGAGTAGCCTGAAGTCAGTTGTTGAAGAGAACATCATTCTGCCCGGCCTTGTGCCAGCTTCCTTGGGTCCAAGACATTGATCATCCTTTGGCCATCCAGCTCCCTCAGTTGGTGCAAACAGGTGGTGGCTGCGGCTGGTCTGCAGCTGACCTGACCAGGGGCGTGCTGGTTACCACCCTCCAGAATCCTTTTCCTGCTCCCTTTGCCACTTCCAACTTGAATGCAAATGTTGCTCCTAAATCCCATCATTGAGGGATTTATTTTTTGGTAGAAATAGCATATTGGAAAGGACATTTGTCCTCTCTACTGTTTAAATTGCTTGCTACAGGTTGGTGAGACCTAGCCATTGATTTTCTTCTAGAGAGCGTAGCAAGCCCTGTGAAGATTTTGGCTAATTAACTTTTGGAGAAGTGTTACTTGAATTTATCAAGGAGGTTGAAGTCTCTTTTCTCCTCCTATATCTTGAAAAAGCCTTTAAATTTTGGTTCCGAATCTCTGCTGGCACCTGGTCTGTTTAAAAGTGACTTCCCTGGAGGCGATGGAAAGGAGCTGCTGAATGTCACGCTTTTGCAGCTTCGATCTTTAATACAGTTGTTCTAGTCTGCAGAAAGTCTCCTCTGTTTACATAAGAGAGGTATCATTCACACAAAGATTATGTTTAAAAATATACATGTCCCCACAGCATGCCTGTTACTAATAACATTGCATGTTATGAAAGTGGAACGTGTTTAAGATGAAATTAATTTTCTCCTGGTATGCCACCTTGTTTGACTTTCTGAATCCATTTGGTGTGAGGTACTGATTTTGGCCAACCTCTCTTTTCATTTGGAGCAAGTTCACTTTCTTGTTCCTCTTGTATGGATTGACCCTGTTGGAAGTGAGTTACTAGCATATCAGGAAAAGTGCAATTTGAAATCCTACTGTGTAGATTTCTTTTGTATTGGCTTCCAGAAGTTGGTTTTGAAATTGGAATCCTGTTCTCTCCAGTAGATGAGTTTTAGTGTACAATTTTCTTTTTCTTTTTTTTTTGGACCTGATTTTATGGGTTCTTTTTTTCAGCAGAATTTCTTGGGGCTAGAATAGTTAACATCTTTTTTGGCAGCCTTTCAAAAGATCGTGGGAAAGCAGATTACTGTTTCGCACATCGGACACCTTTCTATCACGCGTTCTCATCGGTTCTCTTGGATGTGGCGTGGCTGGTTGCTGTTTTATGAATGGGAGCCGAAGTGGCCAGGAGACCCTGAACAGGCTGTGTCATCTCGTCTGGGCCAAGCTGCCTGTGAAAGTTCTGTTGCACTGAGCTACATCGCCTTAGCAGAAGGCATGTAAGCTGGAGTGACACAGATGAACACTTTGTGGAAAACGGTTCTTTATTTTTGATCAATCTCATGATCCTTGTTACCAGCTTTGATTACATCAGCTTATGTGCCATTCTGCTTTACAGCATTTTAATGGGCTTTCATCTCCCTCCCCCAATTCATTTCCGGCTGTGTGACTATTATAATTTGAATACAGTTTGGTTTTGCAACTGCCAGGATACTTTCTGGACATGTTTATGTTCCTTGTGAAGATGTTCAGAGGTGAAAAAGGAGCAAAGCATTGTTGTTTTTTTTTTCCAGACTCTTTTGTCAACAAGCAATTTCCAAATGATGTCTCAGAAGCTTCCCTGGTCATATTCTCCCATAATAAAATATTTACTTAAGGCTTTTTGGTAGAATCTGACTCACTCATTTTCTAAAAAGAGTATAGACAAGTCCATTTAAAACTTTGCTTCCTAGTAAGTGGTGGTAAGAATGTGAATGGAACTCTGGTATATTGTTGGTGGGAATGTAAAATGGTACAACCACCATGAAAAACAGTATCATGGTTTCTTAAAAATAAAAAACAGAACAACCATATGACTCAACAATTCCACTCATGGAATATACCCAGAAGAATTGAAAGCAGGGTCTTAAAGGGATATCTGTACACCCATGTTCGTAGCAGCGTTATTCACAATAGCTAAAATGTGGAAGCAACCCAAAGTCTCCATGGGCAAACAAAATATGGTATATACACACAATGAAATATTATCCAATTGTAAAAATACAGGAAATTCTTACACAAGCTACAGCATGGATAAACCTTGAGGACATTACGCTAAGTGAAATAAGCCGGTCACAAAAAGACAAATACTATACAATCCCATTTATAGGAGGTACTTCGAGTAGTCAAAATCAAAGAGAAAGTGGAATGGTGGTTGCCAGGGCTTGGGGGAAGAGGGAATGGGAGTTTTTGTTCAATGGGTACAGAGTTGCAGTTTTGCAAGATGAAAAGAGTTCTGGAAATGAATGGTGGTGATAATTGCACAACAATATGAATTTACTTAATACCACTGAACTGTACACTTAAACTGTACATTTAGGATAGTAAATTTTATGTTATGTGTATTTTACCACAATTTTAAAAAATTGAAAAAACCCCAACTTTTTGCTTTTTTTTTATGCCTCTTAAAATATTTAGGTTAAGAAATATTATTTTTAACTTAGAGACTTTCCCTCCTAGATTTTGGCTTCCTGAAATCTACGTAGAACTAAAACAAAGGGACATTCATAATGTTGCTTCAAAATGAGCAACTAGATTCTCCCTTTGCCCCTGCAGTTCCTTCGTCTCCTCCACTTCTTACCTCTTCTTCCCCCCACTCCCAAATAAGAGGCTCAGGTGTACCTGGTAGAAGTTATGTTATTGCATTTGAATTTCCTTGAGCCATTTACTAGCCTCCACTGTGTGCCTGTGTTTTGTTTATTAGGTATTTGATCTCGTTGATTATTTTTGTGCTTTACATTTGATCAGTTATATCAATGCTCTCTTTTTGGTCTTTGGAAAGGACACTATCTTAAAATGAATAACATCACCACATGTCCAAGGATACCAAAGAGTCAGGAACATAAAATTTACTGTGCTTAATCAGATCATCACTACACCAACCAGAAAGGTCTTTCTAATTGTGTTTTAAACTCCAGGAGTGGAATTATTTTGAATTCAAAATTCAGCTATTATTATTTAAAATGCTTCTTTTGTTTTCCATCAGAAAGTTATTTTTCTTTAAATATGTGATTTTAAAAGATTAGTGATGGCCCCTCTATACCTTCTTCCTCAACAATAGCCCTACTTTTATAGGATGTCTCCTCTGCCCTTCTAGTCTTTGTTTATATGGAGTGTTTCTCTTCCATAGTGATGGAGATCTGGGTATCTTTGCTGGTGGTTAGGGTTCATCTACAGTGTCTTTGCTGGTGACCTCTGAGAACAAAGTGTGGCTGATGGGGGATGTTAATGAGGGGATTCTAGAAGCCCATGCAGAAGGTTGTTGCAGAGCTACTTGCTTCTGGAGCAGGACTTGTCTCTCTCAGTAGTCGTTTATTCTTGGGGCCCTAGGCTCTTTGTTAAAGAAATTTCTAAGTTACATGATGGATTTAGGATAGGAAACAGAACCCAGTGGAAACCTGACACTGAGTGGCATTCTGCCCATTGGCAAGGCTCTTGGGGCTCACTGCCTCGGTCTTCATAACTGTGAAATCTTCCCAGGGAGGTGGGTGAGTGACATCAGTTTCCCGCTGGGTGTGTTTAGGTTTTCCCTGGCCTCACCCCTTCACTCTCTGTCTCTGACAGGCTTGGGGACCAGTTCTACAAGGAAGCCATTGAGCACTGCCGGAGTTATAACTCGCGGCTGTGTGCAGAGCGCAGTGTGCGTCTTCCCTTCCTGGACTCACAGACTGGGGTTGCCCAGAACAACTGCTACATCTGGATGGAGAAGAGGCACCGAGGCCCAGGTGAGCGAGGCCACTCGTGGATGTGCGTATGTGTAGGCTCCCAGTCTGGAGGGAGGAGGACCAGAACTCATCTGGGAATCCAGGCAGCCTGGGTAGGGTGGGGGTGTGGCAAAGCCGCACCTGGGCCTCTGAGACACTTTCAAGAAACTCAACTACTTTTATAGCTCCTGGCAGGTGTTCCAAGGATTGCAACAAGGATGGTGTGCTGCTGTGGGGCCTTGAAGCCATGTGGCTGGGGCGGGGCGGGGAGTGAAGGAACTCAAGATGTTTCTCCCAAAGAAGGCAAGACTGAGGATATGACAGCAGTCTTCATCTTTTACCCTTGGGTGTTGGTTAAGAGCTGGAAATCTGCAGTCAGACCTGGGTGTGAGGCTTAGCTTTGTCACCAAACTTCTGTCCCTCAGGTTCCTCATCTGTGAAATGTAAATATTATATAAAGTACTTACCGCATAGGATTTTGTCTAATTAAATGAACAGATTCAGGAAAAAACTCACAACAAGAGTTTAGTACATAGTAAGTATGTGCTCCAAAAACGCTACTATTGTTGATATTACTATTATTATTACTATTACTTTGATGCTAGTTTTCTAGGCTCCAGAGAGCAGAATAAAGACTTTTATTAGGGAGGCAACTATAGGAATGTGGTTTTCTGGCTGTATGTGGATATATTTTGAAAACGTTTATTTTGAAAAATTTCAAACTCATATAAAAACAAGACAATAGTAAAATGAATCTCCATGTATCCCAGTCTCAACAATAAACTCATGGCCAATCTTGTTTCCTTTATACTCACCCCTCCTTTTCCTCCCTGACCCCAGATTATTTTGAAACAAATCCAAGACAGCACATTTTTCCATCTGTAAATTTTTTGTTATGTATCTCTAAATGGCAAGCACTTAAACAAAGGAACCCACAATTGCTATCAAAGCTCAATGAATTAACAAGACTTTATATCATCTAATACGTGGTCGACATTCATTTTCCCCCTGTAGTTTAAATAGAATCCCTACACTGCATTTGGTTGATGTATCTCTGCCTTTCTCTTTCCTCCTTGCATGTTATTAGTTGAAGACACTGGATTGTTTGCACTCTAGGGTTTAGCAGGAGCTGGGTTTGCTGATTGCATCCCGATGGTGTTATTCCGGTGAATTGGCGGTTAGGTCTAGAGACTTATTCAGGTTCAATTTTTTTGGCAAGAGCAGTTCCTAAGTGGTAGTGTGTACTTTGAATAGGAGGTTCACACAGTCTGGTTATCTCTTTTACTGATGTTAGCAGCCCTTCATGATAATTGCTGAGATTCTTTATTTCATTAAGGGTTGCAAAAAGGTGACATTCAATTTGAGGCCATCATTATATCTTCATTTATTAGCTCTACAACTTGTATAAAGAAAAAGATGCCCTCATTAAAATTTTGGTTATTGTGGGTACAGTTCACAAATGAAAGGCAGGATAAATAATTTTTTCCCCTTTATTTACCAGTTTTCAAAATAATGAGTTGGTTCCTAGCATTCTCTAAAGGTGATCAATAAAGTTATTTTTTTGGAGCACCACCATGAACTCACGGATTTAAACGTATTTGATGTATTTTAATCTATTGCAGCTATTATTCTTACTGATGCTTACATTGTCCTATCTTTTTGGCCATTAGGGGTTTTGGCCAATGCTGGTGTTTTGAAATAACCTCAGTAGTTTCTGATAGCCTCTGTGTTACCCTAATATTCAGACAAGATGTTTCAGGCTCATTTTGTATACTTCCTGCCCCAGGCCTGGAAACAACTATTTCTCTAAGAAATCCTGGTTCCTTTTCATAGAGAATGTTATTTAGAGACCACATTCTGGTTTTGGTCATTGCTTCTGGGTTGGTCATTGTTTCTAGACCTTGTCAGTGAGTAGAACTAAGACATAGGATTTTTTTTCTTTTTCTTTTTAAGAGAAAATACATTATAAAATTACACTGATATTTCCAATTCAATTCAGTTTTTCCCTTTTTTAAAATTTCTATTTCTCTTCAATGTTTAATTCAGTTTAAAACAGTTTTTACTTAATGATCTTAATTCCATATCTCCTTTCTCCCACACCAAGAAAAAAAAATCCTGGGTATTAATGATACTGACATAATTACTTATTTGCTTTATCCTGTTATACATACACACACACACACACACAGTAGCAGAATAACAGTAAGACTACCAATAATAAGATTACTGAAAAAGATTTAAGATTTTTTCTTTTTTTTTGCAATTCTTTTTGTCTGTAGGGTATATTTCATTAAGGATGTAGAGTCAAATTACTCTGCTTTAAGGTCAGTTGAGAGAGTTCCTCTGTG
Organism: Avahi laniger; assembly: GCA_963575035.1. Lineage (NCBI taxonomy): Eukaryota > Metazoa > Chordata > Mammalia > Primates > Indriidae > Avahi > Avahi laniger. Next base: position 102,184 of record CAUYSK010048757.1, on the reverse strand, counting down.
GTTGTGCCACTAAATATGCAGTTGGATTTATTTTTCACTTTGCTTTCACTTATCAGTGGATAAGGGGGATTCATATAATTTCTTCTTCTTTTTAAAATTAACTTTTTTCTATTTTGAAATAATTATGTATCTAATGGAAGTTGCAAACACAGTACAGAGAGATCCCCTAAACTCTTCATCTACTTTCCCCCAAGATGAACACGTCTTGCAACATCAAAACCAGGCATAGCTCTATGCCATTTTATCACATGTATAGATTTGTGTAACCACCACCGCAATCAAGATACAAAACTATTCAGTCATCACAAAGAAGCACCCCTTTAGAGTCGCCACCCGCATCGTTCAAATCCCTTTACTTTCCCCCATTTGTAATAGAGCTGTCTTAAACATTCGTCTACATACATTGAAAAATACACCAGACAGTGTTGAAATGTTTGCTCCTTCGTTGTTCTTCCTTCATGACATTTCAAGATTCCTCTTTTTATCATTTCCTTTCTCATGAAGTACTTTCTTTAGCCACTCTTTCAGAGCAAATCTGCTGGTGACAACTTCTCTTAGTTTTCCTTGATCTGAGAATGTCTTGATGTTGCCTTTATTCCTGAAGGATATTTTTGCTGCATATAAAATTCAGAGTTGACAGTCCTTTTATTTTTAGCACTCGAAAAATATTTTGCCACTTCTGATGGTTTGTGATAAGAAATCTGCTACCATTCAAATAGTTTTTCCTTTATAGATGAGGTATCATTTCTCTCTCATTGCTTTCAAGTTTTTTTCTTTGTCTTTAGTTTTCAAAAATTTGATTTTGATGTGTCTTGACATAGATTTCTTTGGGTTTATCCTTATTGGAGTTTACTCAGCTTCTTGAACGTGTATGTTTGTTTTTTGCCAAATTTGGGGAAATTTCAGCTATTATTTTTTGAGTACATCTTCAGCCCCACCTTCTTTCTTCTCTCCTGGGAGTTCAGCAACATAAATGCTAGATCTTTTGTTATAGTCCCCAAAGTACCTGAGGTTCTGTCCATTTTTTTTTTAATTTTATTTTCTCTCTGTTGCTCATCTTGGGTGATTTCTAATTGTTCTCTCTTCAAGTTCACTGCTTCTTTCTTCTGTCTTTTACATTTTGCTATTGAGCCTATCTATTAAGGGTTTCTTTTTTTATTTTGTTTTTTGTTATTTTTTTTCAGTTCTCAAATTTCTATTTGGTTCTTCTTTATATTTTCTATTTCTTGTTGTGATTTTACATTGTTTCATGTGTTCATAATTGTTTGTTGAAACATTTCTATGGCAACTGCTTTAAAATCCGTGTCAGATAATTCTAACATTTGTATCATTTCAACTTAAGTTGAGATTTTCCTGGTTCTTTGATAAGTGATTCTGAATGAATCTTAGACATTTTGACCATTATGTTATGAGACTCTAGATGTTATTAAATCTTCTGTTTTAGCAGGCCTCCTCTGATACTGTGCCAATAGGGCAGGGGAGGTGCCCCTCATTAGTGTCAGATGGGTGTGGAAGTTCAAGTTCCCTACTTGACTTCTGTTGACACCCCATTAGTGGAGGAGCACCTCGTTGCTGGTTGAAGTAGAAGTTCAGGCTCCACAGGTTGCAAAGTCCCTGGCTGGTCTGCCTTATTTCCTTCACTTTTCAATATTTTTAAACGTTTGCTGTCTGAATAATGTCCATGATATTTAGTTGTACTTAGTGGGAGGAATACAGAAAAGTTTATCTATTCCATCTTTCCAGAAGCAGAAGTCCCTGAATTGCTTTTTCCTTAAAAAAAATTTAACAGCTTTACTGAAGTATAATTATATATAATAAACTATACATATTTAATATACATAATTGGATAAGTTTTCACACGTATACATTTGTGAATCCAGGTATTTTGATAATTCTAGGTCTTCTATATAGATTTTACAATCTGTTTGTCAGTTCCTACAAAAAACCTGCTGGGATTTTGATTGGGATTGCTTTGAATCTGTAGATCCATTTGGGGAAAATCAACAATTTTCATTATTGAGTCTTCCAACCCATGACTATGGCGTCTCTCTCCATTTATTAATGTCTTCTTTAATTTTTCCCATGAATGATTTTTAGTTTTCACTGTATAGATCTTTCACATTTTTGTCATATTTATCTCTAAGTACTTAATATTTTTGATACTATTGTAAATGAATTTTTAAAATTTCAATTTCTAATTTTTCTTTACTAGTATACAGAAATACAATTGATCTTGTGTATTCTTCACCAAACTCATTTATCAGTTCTAATAGCTTCGTGTAGATTCCATATCATTTTTTACATGGTTGATTATGTTAATGAATAAAGAAAATTTACTTCTTTTTTTTCAATATGGATAACTTTTATTTATTACTTATCTATTGCACTGGCTAGCCTGTCCAATATAATTTTAGGTAAAAGTGATGAGATTAGACATCCTTATGTTGTTCCTGATCTTAAGGGGAAAGCATTGCTTTTTATTATTAAGCGTGATAGTAGCTGTAGGTTTTTTGTAGATATTCTTTATCAGATTGAGGATGCTCCCTTCTATATCTAGTTTGAGGGTTATTTTTTCAGGAATGGATATTGGATTTTGTCAACTGATTTTCTATGTCTATGGAGAGGATCATGTGGTTCTCCTGTTGTGCTTTGTTAATATGATGAGTTACATTGATTGATTTTTGAATGTTAAACTAATAATTGCGTTCCCAGGATAAACTCACTTTGTTGTGATGTATAATCTTTTTTATATATTGTTGGGTTCATGTTGCTCAAGTTTTATTAGAGTTTTTACATCTATATTTATGAGAGATATGAGTCTATAGTTTTCTTGTAATATCTGTGTCTGGTTTGAGTATCAGGGTGATGCTGGCCCCATATAGAGTTGGGAAATATTTTTTCCTTTTCAGTTATCTGAAACTTTTTATAGAATTGGTATTATTTCTTCCATAACTATTTTATGGCATTTACCAGTGAATCCATCTTGACCTGGCAATTTCTTTGTGGGAATGTTTTTAACTATAAATTTTATTTCTTTTGTAGGTATAGGCCTGTTCAGGTTATCTATTTCATTTTGAGTAAGCTTTGGCAGTATGTGAATTTGTCTATTTCATCTAAGTTGCCAGAATTAGTTGCACGAAGTTATGTATAATGTTACTGTGTTATCCTTTTTTTTTGAGATGGTGTCTAGCTCTGCCGCCCTAACTAGAGTGCAGTGGCGTCATCATAGCTCACTGCAACCTCAAACTCCTGGGCTCAAGCGATCCTCCTGACTCAGCCTCCCAGAGTGCTAGGATTATAGGTGTGAGCCACCGTGCTGGGCCTTGTTATCCTTTAAATAAAATACATGTAGAATCTGTGGTGGTATATCCTTTTATTCCTTATATTAGTAATTTGAATTTTCTTGTTTACCTGATCGTTCCGACTAGAGGTTTATCAATTTTATTGATGTTCTCAAAGAAATAGCTTTTGGTAGAACTGATTTTCTCAATTGTTTTTTCTGTTGTCTATTTTATGTTAATAGTTTTCTGTTCTGATCTTTATTTTTATTTTTCCTTTCTTCTACTTTGAATCTTATTTGCCCTTCCATTTCTTATTTCTTAAAGTGAAAACTGAGGTCATTGATTTTTTTTTTAAATCCCCTTATCTTCTAAGTGAAGTCATTAATTTGAGACTTTTCTTTTCTACTACAGACATTTTATAATATAATTTCCCCCTGAATACAACTTTAGCTTCATTTTATAGATTTTGATATTGGGTTTTTATTTTCATTCAGTTAAAAATATTTTTCTTTTGGTTTCTCCTTTTACCTGTGGATTATTTAGAAGTACATTATTTAGTCTCCAAACATTTGGGGCATTTTTCAAAGATGTGCCCATTACTTATTTCTAATTTAATTCCATATGGTCAGAGAATACTTTGTATGATTTGAATGCTTTTAAATTTATTGAGACTTGTTTTATGGCTCCAAATATGGTCTATCTTGGTAGGTGTTCTCTTTGTGCTGGAAGAAAATGTATATTTTGCTATTGTTGGTTGGAATGTTCTTTAAATATCAGTTAGGTCAAGTTGGTTGATAGTGTTGTTCAAATCTTCTACATCCTTACTGATTTTTCTGTCTATTTATTCTATGAATTATTGAGAGAGTATTAAAACTTCTGACTATAATTGTGAGCTTGTTTATTTTTCCTTACAATTATATTAGTTTTTGTTTCATGTATTTTGAAGCTCTGTTATTAGTTACATAGACATTTAGGATTATATGCACTCTTAAAAAATGATCCCTTTATCATTATGAAATAAACTTCATCTCTACTAATATTATTTGCTCTGAAATCTACTTTGTCCAATATTAATATAACTACTTCACCTCTCTTTTGACTAGTAACATGGCATATCTTTTTCCATTCTTTTACTTCTGACATAGTTGCATCTTTATGTTAAGAGTAGTTTTTTTTTTTGTAGACAGCATATGGTTGTGTCATTTTTTAAATGTAATCTGACAATCTGTCTTTTAATTGCGGTATTTAGACAGTTTACATTTAATGTGATTATTGTTTAGTTAGCTTTAAATCCATCATTTTGTTATTTGTTTTCTATTTAGTCCATCTGTTTGTTTTGCTTTTCTGCCTTCTCCTGGTTAATTGAATTTTTTATGATTCAATTTTATCTCCTTTTTGTTGGCTTATTAGCTATAGCTCTTGTTTTGTTATTTTAGTGATTGCTTAGTGTTTATAGTATAGATCTTTAACTGATTACAGTTAACTTTAAAGTAGTATTATTCTACTTTATGAATAGCATAAGAACTCTTCAATAGTATTGTGATAAACAGAATAATGCCCCTTCCCCTGCCCCTAGACATCCATGTCTTAATCCCTACAATCTGTGCATATGTTACCTTATGTGGCAAGAGGGATTTTGCAGATGTGATTAAGTGAAGGATTCTGAGATGGCAAGAGTATTCTGGATTATCTAGGTGGGCCCAGTGTAATCACAAAGGGTCCTTATGAGCAGGAAGCAGGAGGGTCAGAGCCAGAGCAGGAGCTGTGATGCTAGAAGCAGAAGTCAAAGTGATACAGTGGAAGAAGGGGCCATGAGCCAAAGAATGCAGGTGGCCTCTAGAAGCCAGAAAAGACAAGAGACACAGATTCTCCCCTAGAGTCTCCAGAAGGAATGCAAGTTTGCTGATACTTTAATTTTAGCCCAGTGAAGCTGATGTTGGACTTCTGACCTCCAGAATTATAAGATAAATTTATGTTGTTTTAAGCCTCGTGGTAATTTGTTACAGTGGCAATAGGAAACTAATACCAGTGTACTTCTATTTTTCCCCTACTGACCTTTGCACAATTATTATGCATTTTATTTTTACTTGTGGTATAAATCCCATGTCATTATGTTTGTTTAAACAGTCAATCATCTTTTAGAGAGTTTTAAATAAGAAAATCAGCTTGTATAATTACTCACATACTAAACCATTTCTGATGCTCTTCTTTCCTTTGTGTAGATCCAGACATAGATTGATGTTACTTTCTTTGTGCCTAACATTTTAAAACATTTCCTTAGTATGCGTCTGCTGATGATGAATTCTTTCAGCTTTTGTATGTCTGAAACTATCTTTAGTTCGCCTTAGTTCTTAAAAGATATTTTTGCTGGGTATAGAACTCTAGTTTGACGGGTTTTTTTTTTTTTTTTCTTTCAGTAATGTAAGGGTGTTGAACCACTCTTTTCTTGCTTGCATTGTTTCTGATGGGAAATTGTCCTTATCTTTGTTTCTGTATATGTAACATGTCTCCTTTTAATGGCTGCTTTTAGTATTTTTTCTTTATCACTGTTTTGAGCAGTTTTGATTATGATGTGCCTTGCTATAGTTTTCTTTATGTTTCTTGTTCCTAGTTTCGTTGAGCATCTTGGATCTATGGGTTGATAGTTTTAATCAAACTTCAGAAATTTTCAGTTATTATTTCTGCAAATATTTTTCCTCCCCCCTCTTCAATTACATGCATATCATTAGGCTGTTTGAAGTTGTCCCATAGTTCATTGATGCTGTTCTTCTTTTTTAAAAATTCTCCTTTTTCTGTGGATTTCATTTTGGATAGTTTCTATTGCTGTGTTTTCCAGTGCGCTAATCTTTTCTTCTGCAATGCCCAATCTGACATTAATTCCATCTGGTACGTTTTTCATCTCGCACATTATGGTTTTCATCTTTAAGAAAATATATAGTCTAAGTTTTTACTAAACTTTTGAACATATAGCTTACAAGTAATAACTGTTTTAATGTTCTTCCTATTAATTTTAACATCAGTTTAAGTTTTGGGTTTCTTTCAACTGATTGATTTTTCTCCTCATCATAGGCCATATTTTCTAGCTACTTTACATGTCTTCTAATTTCAGACAAGATTCCATGCATTATTAATTGTTCCTTGCTGGATACTGTATATATATTTTTATTGCTATAAATATTCTTGAACATTGTTTTGGGGCACATTTAAGTTATTTGGAAACAGCTTTATGCTTACCTGTTTTGCTTTTAAGATTGTTTTTTTAATAAAAAAGATGAGGTCTTGCACTTGCTCAGGCTGGTCTCAAACTCCTGAGCTCAAGTAATCCTCCCACCTCGGCCTCCTGGAGTGCTAGGATTACAGGTGTGAGCCACCGTGCTAGGCCTTGCTTTTAAGATTTGTTAGGTGACCTGGAGCAGGACTCAGTCTAGGGCTGAGTATTCCCTATTAGTGAGGCAAGACCCTTCTTTGTACTCGACCTAGTACCCCATGAATCATGAGATTTTCCATATTGGCTGGTGGGAACAGACTATTCCTGGCCACTTGTGCGTACCAGGCACTGTTACCTTTAATCTTTTTGGGTGTTTTTTCCTCCCAGTCTTGAATATTTTCCTCACAGACACGCACTGATCAGTACTAAGCTGAATATTTGTAGGGGATCCTCTGTGAATCTCTGTAGCTCTTTCTCTGTGTAACTCTCTTCTGTTTACTATTGTGTTCCTTGAGTTCTAGTCTCTGTGGTCTTCTCAGACTCTCAGCTCTTTCTCTTCAACTCAGACTTAGGGAGTCTGCTGGGCTCTACCTAATTCCTCCTGTATTCCTCCTCTCTGTGCTACAGTCTGGAAACTTTCAAGGCTGTAAGCTGGGGCAATCTTAGGGCTCATCTTATTTGTTTCCAGTGTCTCAGGGATCACTGTCCTTGAATGCCTGATGTCCAGTGTCTTGAAACTGTTGTTCCATGTTTCTTTCTCTCTTCTGGTTTTAGGTAGGTGCTAAATCTGGCCTTCATACTCCATCTTAGTAAGAAACAGATGTATGCTTTTTATTTTAATTTTACTTTCTAATTGCGTAAAATATTTGCACAGTTCTAAAATCAAATCTATAAAGCATGGTATATTAAGAGAAAATCTAGTTGTTTCTCCCCTTTTACCCTGTTTCTTCCGTCTTGCTATAGACAACTTCTTCCTTCTCCTCTTCCTCCTCTTTTTCTTTTTGTTACTATTGTTGCTCTTTTTCTTAAGTATTTTTTTTTGTTTTTGATTTATCGCCCCATTAAAAAAAAACCTATGCAAAGATAGAACACATGTTTATGTATGAATATGTGTGTGTCCCCATTCGTTAAATAAATGATAGTATATTATACATACTACAGTTGTCCCTTAACATCCACTAGGGATTGGTTCCAGGACTCCTGCAGATACCAAATCCCATAGAAATCCCATAGCTCTTCAAGTTCCTGTTATAAAATGATGTAGTATTTGTATATAACCTACACACATCCTCCTGTATACTTTCAGTCATTTCTAGATTACTTGTAATACCTAATGCAATGTAAATGCAATGTAAATACTTGTTATACTGTATTGTTTTTTAAAATGTATGTTATTTTTAATTGTTGCATTGTTATTTTTTATCGTTTTTCTTTCCCCAAATATTTTCAACACGTTTGGTTGAATGTACATCTGCAGAACCTGCAGATATGGAGGGCCAACGTTATTTTCTAACTTGTCATGTTCACTTAACAATATATCCCATTGCAGTGTATACTTCTCTGTCTCTCTGTCTCTGTGTCCATTTTAATAGCATTGTAATAGTCCATTGTGTGTATATGTATTATTGTTTATTTAACAAGATCCCTTATAAATGGAGATTCGGATTGTTTCCAGTCTTTCTCTAGTATAAAAAATGCTATAGTGAACATATATTTTTACATTTTTGCATATGACTCTGATATGGATTCCTAGAAGTGGAATTTCTGGGTTAAAGGGCAAATGCTATGTAGTTCTGCTAGATATGCCAAATTCTTCTTCATAGAGTTGTGCCATTTGTATTCCCACCAGCAGTAGATGAGAGTGGTAGGAATACTTCTAGCAACAGAATATTTCAACAGCACAGTAGACTGCCTCATGTCAGGGTGAGAACTAGAATTATTAAAGCAGTTGCCACGTTGGGGGACACTTGACAGGGACATCACAGAGGTGATTCTTGTATGAGGTAGGGGTTAGACCCAATAATTTTTAAGCTCCCTCCCCACACTATAATCCAATTTTTCTAAAAAAATTCTTCTGGTGAATTTAGAAAGTATGTCCTGGTATTTTTTCTGCTTCTTCATCCATTTTATATTCCTTATTATGCTGCTTTTATATTGCCAGGATGCACTGCTCTCTGAGCAGTTATAGCTGGTGACATGGTAGCAAGAAGTGGCTTGATGGGGGTGGGTGCGTGGGCTGAGGACTGGCTTCGGTGTGGAGAGCTGTTTTCCCATAAGGGCAGGACTCTGAGTTTCAGTCCTGCTGTGTCTGGCTCAGTGGGGATTTAGATAGGATAGTGGAGAGGTTCTGAGCTTAACTGTGGACTAGACTCCTGTTAGGAGCTGTGTGACCTTGGGCCAGTTACTTGATCACTGTTTGCCTCACCATCCTTAGCCTTTAAATGTCTCATAGGGTTGTTGCCAAGATGAGACAGTAGTGAGTGTAAGGTGCCAGCCTCATATAGAATAAGAGCTCGGCAAATAGTAGCTATTGTTTTACTGTGTCATCTTTGGGTGTGATGGGCCCAGTGAAGGGCCTGGGAACCCCTGGGCCAAAAACAGTGGACAGAATTCTGGACTCGAGATCTACCTTGCCTGGATAGTCTTCGCATAAGGAACACCTGAATAGCATCCTAGAGAGAAAGACAGAGGGAAACTCCGGGACAGCAACAGGAAAGCAGTCAGGAAGGGCATGGTTGGTGAGCAGACGGAGCCACGCTGAGCCCTGGAGTGTGGTGCCAAGTGCTCAGGACTCCAGATTTCCAGTGAAGGGAAAAGACACTGTGGCCTAGGATGGCTCAGGAAGGCATCACTGAAGAGGCGGTCCTTGACATCAGGACAGCTCTTAAATAAGCCAAGAGAAGAGGGGAGGGGAAAGCACCAGGGAAATACCACTGGTATAAGTGCTTGTGAAATAATCTTGCCCACTCCTCAAGCCCTACCTGGGGGCTTCTTACTCATCCCTCCAACTCTGTAGAGGGGGTCCAACTTGGTTTTTTCAACCATAAACATGGACAGAACACCTATTGTGTGCTTGGTAGGCCCTGGAGATGTAAATATGAGTAAGATTTGATCTAGCTCAGAGTTCCTTATGTGGGAGTTTTTCCAACTACAACTGCCTGGATGTGTCTCTGATATGCTGGTTCAGCAGGACTGGGCTGGGGCCCAGGCATATGCCCTTTTCGGTAACTGCTTATGCACTTCTGATGGTGACGAATCCCTGATTCATGTCAGTATCTGTTTATGAACATGGAGGCTGTAAACGACCCATCGTGGTGACATGGTCGGAACAGGACATGGCGGAGTTCCTTAAAGGGTGCTGATGGCCTGGAGAGGAGCCTCCTTTCCTGTCTAGGATGGGGTAGGATGGGGGCAGATAATGAAAAGGCAGCAGAGTTTGGATTCTTAATTTGGAAGCTTTGATCCTGTTACTTGTCTGAGCAGGTGGAGTCACCACCTCTTTTCTCTAACCCCTGTTCCTCTCTAGTTCCTCGCCTTCTTGGTTAGCTCCCCTTCAAACCCAAGATGGTGTTTGGGATGGAGGGCTGGGATGCAGAGGATTCTTATTCACTGTTGGGACACAGAGTGGACAAATTGACATAAGTCATAGGAAGGTAGATTTTGATTCAGATCAGTGTGTGGTGTGAATCTCTTTATCACAGTAAGAGTTGGCCAACAGTGGGACAGTCCGTCCTGTGACGTAATGAGTTTTCCACTGCAGGGAAGGTTCAGTGGCAGCTGCAGGTCCACCTCTCTGAGATGCTGAAGGGAGAGCCCTTCCCTGGGCAGGCTTGAATGGCCACAGTTCAACTCTGGGTGAGAGAAGAGGAAGCCACTCCAGTTTTCTTCCCTGTTTCAATTGCTGTTCCTATCTCATATCATCCTTCCCTCTCTTTTCTATCCCTTTTTATCTTCTAAATTCTTAATAGCTCTTGCTTTGTCAGAGATATTTAGAACACTCAGTGTCCACCTGTTGAACTTGAGCAATGCGTATAACAAGCTATTTGTCTGGCGTCTGCCGACCACGGGCATTGAGCCCGTCATGCTGGATTTTTCCATGGATCTGGTTCTCCCAGCAAGTGTGTGAGTTTCTGTATGTGTGTTCCTGTGTGTGTGTGGGCTCATCATGCTTTTGCTTGCATGCATGTGAGCATGAGTGTTGTAACTGGAGTTGTAGCTCAAAGTAACAGAAAAGCAGTTTGCTCAATGGGGAATGTCAATGGAGGGGTGACGGTGGCCTTGGTTTCCAGGGAGGCCTGGCTTCCCCTCTCCAGCCTCTTGCTTCCTTCCTTTATTGCCACCCCTAGCCCCAGGCTTACTCCTCAAGGTTAATTTCCCTGACAGCAGCTGTGACTCCAGCCTCCTCTCCCCCTTCCTCCATCCACCACACACACATGGGCTTTGAGTTATGTGCCTCCTGTTCTAATGAGATAAACAACACAAGTCTCACGAGGCCCGGCTCTTCCCTGTGTAAGTGGAACTCCAGGGCCGCATGTGTTGTTCCTGGGAAGGAACCCTGGTGCCTGTCAGCCTAGCGAGGAGGGCGAGGAAGGGGGCAAGGAGCCCCTAGAGAGTTCTTGGGGCCATTTGCTTGTTGAGACAAGGTGGATTCAAAGCAGACATCAACAAGAAGCCTGTCTTCCCTCCTTGTGGCTAAAGGACCAAACAGTAGCAGGGTGGGCGGGGTGGGGGGCCTTGTCACACTATGTACCACATGGGCATCGAGTCCAAGACTTGTCTAGGTCAGCTAACTCGTGATAATTAACAACTGTCATTTGTCATCTTCACTGTTATAGAGAGCTTCCTTTTGAATATAAGCTAATCCCTATGACAGTCCCCATAAGGTAGCTATTAGCTCCCATCTTATAGGTAAGAAGACAAACTCAGAAAGGTGTTAGGATATTTCCCAGAATGCATGTGCTCTTCCTCTGCACTGTGGAGCTTCTCCAATCCACCAGAGAAAGAATGAAACAAACAGTCCCCTCTTCTGGACATTCAAACTGCTTACTAAAATGGACTCTCCCAGAAAAGTGGGCCTGCAGCTACCAGGGGAGTGGCCTGAGGCTGCCTCCAGGCCACCGACCAACAAGCACAGTGACTACTGTCTCAGGGAGGATGTAGGACCTGGACAAGTGTTGACAGTTTCGAACTCTTGTGGCTTGGATCTTTTGAGAATGCTGGTCTGGACCTGCTCCTTTTTACTGACCTGCTTTTGATCAGGTTGGAAATACCATGAAGCAGCCTATGTGGCAAGAAGGGAAGCTAAGGCCCAGAGATTGCCATGGTGGGGTGGGCTCTGGGCTTGGTTCTGAGCCCTGCTTCTGGAGTCCCTCTTGGATGGTTTGGGTCTAGGTGGATGAATTGCCTGGAGCCAGGAACAGCAGGGCCAATGGTCATTCAATTCTTGCATTTTTGAGTCTGGCTCTGCTCTGGTTTCTAAGAATCAGAGGGAGAGGGATCAGAACCTCTAGCTTGTTCACAGTTTTGCAACCTGTGGGAGCAGCGGCGTGGTTAAAATGATACTTAATACTTAAAGAGACCTGAATATTTTGGTTCCTTTAATGCTGGGATAGTTGACTCTGCTTTGGACCCAACCGTATACAAGAGTAGAGTGACTATTGAAAATGAATGAATGGATATATAGCAATGAAACTTTCGTAGAGTTTCTCTGCAAAGGCAAAAAAATGAAGTCAGTTTCCCCTCTTAACTTCTAAGGGCCCTAAAATAGAAGACAGCAGATGAGAATTGAGTCCTGATGTCTTCTGAACCCCGTGGTCCTAGGTGTGTACAGTGATACTGTCATGCGAGGCTGTCTGCGTCTAACAGCTGTAACGTGCCACGTGTACCTACCGAAGACAGTTCTGATTTTAAAGTGAAGCTGGAACATATTGATTCAACAGATGTTTAGTTTGGTTCTTCTTTGTGTCAGGCATAGTTGCGGTTCTGGGGATTCTCATTAGAACAAGACAGAAAAATCTTTTCACTGTAGCAGGGTTTGGTTGGCTTGCTGGTTTATGATGGGGGATGTCAGACAGTCTTTGTAGACTACAAATCACCGAGTCAGTCTTAAGCACCTTCCTCCTCTTCCCTCAGCCTCCACCCCTGCCCTTTTCTCTGGGAGTAGACTGAGGTCTAGTGTGGAGAGTCCACGTTCCTCCAAAGCCTTTGACTGTCACATTGTGTGCCACAGGAGCCACAAAAGTGTTGTCTGATGAGGAAGAAGGCTCCCCATGGGGTGCCTGGCATGACAACAATGCTGGTGGCGTCAAAGGCCACATACAGATGGAGACGCTTGTTGGGAGACAGTGTGCTATGTAAGCCCAGCCACTGGACTTCTGCCCGTTTCGTTTTGTAAGGCCCAGGCAGGTAGACAGGGATCTACAGGCATCCTGGCTCTGCAGACCATGGAGCCTGGCCACCTGTGTGACCTCTCCTGGAGGTCACACAGGGCTTCCTTTAGCTGCAGTGAGCTTCCAGCAGCTAACGGTGGGTAGGAGAAGCCAGTAAGTATTTTAGATCTGGCTTTTTTGGTTCTGTTTCCTTGAAATGCTTCTCACTCCAGGCTGTCCATAGGGTAGGCCAACCGACTTCTGATGCTCCACCTTGAAGGGAACCTGCTTAACCTGGATCTGGACAGAGGGACAGTAGATGGGCATCCACTGCCTTGGGAACACTTTGGTGAGGTTGACTCTGGGAAGATTCCTCTTGTAGTCTAAATGTCCAGCTGATGTTCTCCCAGGCCAAGGGAGCAGAACTGGCTATGGTAAAGATGATGGCTCCTGTTGGCATGGGCTTGCTGAACAGCATGATGGGGCAGACAGAGTAAGGGCCCTGGGATCACATGACTTAGATCAGCTTTGGCTGTGTGACCTCGACAAGTCACTTCACCTCTCTGGGCTTCAGTTTCCTCTCATTGTGAATGACAGGGTTAGTCAGGGTAGTTTCCAAGGCCCCTTCCAGCCTGGAGGCTTTAATCTTTACATTGTCTTTGTCCACAGGCCTTGCCCCGGGCCAGCTGTATACATACCCTGCCCGTTGCTGGCGCAAGAAGAGACGATTGCACCCACCTGAGGATCCAAAGCTGCGGCTACTGGAAATAAAACCTGGTCAGTGCCCTCTGGATCTTGGCTGGGCCCATGATGGGGGAGGTAGGGAGGGCTGGGCTGGGCCCAGGACAAAGTTGGCTTGCTTCTTTGTCCGCAGAGCTAAGTTTTCCGGGAGAGGAAACATGTTCACATGATGCTCAAAGGTGTGCCTCTGTGCCTGCTTTGTGTATAAACATGTCCACCCGAGTTTTTCTCCCCTCAGGGTGTCTCGTGCCTTCCCTTTCCTTTTGTCTTGTCTCTTGCCACTCTAGGGGAGTAAAGCCAACAGCAGCAGGGTGGAATGTTCTAGAATGACTTCCTTTCCCAATAGAATTGAAGGAAGTGCAGCTCTTTGGGTCATGTGATACCTTCCTTGTGGCCTCAAGTAAAGAAACCTTGTCCCAGGTTGTGTGTTTCTGAGAAGAAGAGAATACACCACAGACCCTCCCCTCCTTTACGCTGCATAAACCTCTGGGGCATCTTGCATGGAAAGGTCCAGTTTGCTAGAAATTGCATTCACCTCTGACGCAGAGATGGAAGAATTTGAATTCAAAATTTACCTCTGAGTGATAGAGATTGCTTTGTGGCCACACAGAAGGAATTGGTGGTTTTATCTTTACACTGATCTGTTATTACAGTTTGACTACATGGCTGTCTTCAGACCTGCATCTGGCTTGCAGCAAGGCTAAGTGATTGCTTTGGGTCCTTAGCTTTAAGGGTACCTCTGTTTTGAGGGGTGCTGGAGCTGGGATGTGACTCAGTGTGGTGGCAACAGTGCTGTTCAGTGGTGCAAATACAGAGCTGACATGCTCCCTCCCACTGTCCCCAAAGCATTGCAGACCAGCGGAGGCTGGCTGCCTGGCAGTGTTATGTCACTCCTTCCTTTCCACGCCAACCCCTTAGGCTGCGTTTGCTCTGCAAAATCTCCACCTATAGTTGTTTCGAATGTTTTCACTCACAGTTCCATGGTTAAGACTGTTTTAATTATTTGCTTTAACTCAGATTCATTTGTGTAGAAGTTTTATTTATTAGGGGTGAGTGGGGACTAGATTCTTCAATGTGTTCCATCCCAGTTCTCCAATGTCTTTACACAATTTACGGATCCTCGAAAATAATCCAGGGTGATGACTGAGGTTGTCTCAGTGCCGCCTCGATGCCGGTTGTAGGAGATCCAAGTCCCCTGGAGCAGCAGAATCCCATAGAAATATAATGCAAGCCTCAAGTAGCTTTATGTTTTCTAGTAGTTACATTAAGAAAGGGAAAATGGGCTGGGCGCAGTGGCTCACGCCTGTAATCCTAGCTCTCTGGGAGACCAAGGCGGGCGGATTGTTTGAGCTCAGGAGTTCTAGACCAGCCTGAGCAAAAGCGAGACTCCGTCTCTACTAAAATTAGAAAGAAATTAATTGGACAACTAAAAGTATATAGAAAAAATTAGCCGGGCATGGTGGTGCATGCCTGTAGTCCCAGCTACTCGGGAGGCTGAGGCAGGAGGATCGCTTGAGCCCAGGAGTTTGAGGTTGCTGTGAGCTAGGCTGATGCCATGGCACTCACTCTAGCCCAGGCAACACAGTGAGAATCTGTCTCATAAAAAAAAAAAAAAAAAAAGAAAGGGAAAATGAAACAGGGGAAATGAATTTTAATAATAATACGTTCTATTTAACCCAACATTTAAAAAGTATTATTTCAGCATGTCATCAATATAAAAATTATGAGTAAGATCTTTTATGTTCTTTTTGAATTCCAGTGTGTATGTTATACTTCCCCACATCTCATTTTGGACTAGCCACATTTCAAGTGCTCCATAGCCACGTGTAGGTGGTGGTGCCCATCTTGGTCAGTGCGGTTCTAGAACTAGACTCAAAGTGTGCAGCATCACCTGGGGCTTGTTAGAGATGCAGGGTCTTGGACCTTGCTCCAGACCTGCTGATCCAGAATCTGCATCTTATCACAACCTCCTGGAGTACAACCCCAGAACTCACACTGAGGTGTGAGAAACACTGGTCTCCAAGGCTGATGGTAGCTGGACTGCAAGACCCATTGGCATTGCTGAGAGAATCTAACAAGCTACATGTAATTTTCTAATTAATATTTTGATATATTTATCTATTTTATCTTGAGTAGGTATATAATTACATGTTTTGACATTCAAAGGATAAAAAGAATATATTATATAATGAAAAAGAAAACCCAGTCTCCCAAAAGGTAATCAGTGGTACCAGTTTTCTGAGATTCCTTCCAACGATAGTCTATGTAGGCACCAGGAGTTACATCTGTCTGATTTTTCCCTTCCTTTTTTTACACAGCACAACCACCTTGGATTTTGCCTTTTCCACTTAAAAATGTGGCTTAGATATTGGCCATAAAGAATTTCCTCATTTCTTGGTTATAATTACATAATACTCCATTGTATGAATGGTACCACAGTTTGTTTAACCAGACTATTCCCAATTTTTGTTTCTAATTTTTCCAATTTAACCAGTGATACAATGAGTATTTTGCATGTATATGAGAATGTCTCATATAATTTGTTGATTATTTTTTATAAATACTTGCCACTAATTTTAAATTATTAGTCTTTATTCTTAACATTTACATAAAAAGTCTTTATTAAGAACACTTTATATCAGACTAATTGGGTCTTCTTTCATAGAATCAAAGATGATTAACACTGTAAAATGCCTTAGATATCATTGGCTTTAATTCTTTATTTTATTGAGGTCCAGAAAGGTTAAGAAACTTGTTCAAAGTTACACAGCAGCAGTTCTGGTGGATCCCGCAGAGATGCCAGGTTGCTTGATTTCCTTGTTCGATGCTTTGTCTGCTTCTTCATGCTGCTGATAGGTATACTAACTTAAACTTTAACAAGGCTTTTTCTCTTAAAAACTTTATTTTATGATTATAAAACTAATACATATTAATTATTAAAATAAAAGAGTAGATAGTTGGAATTCCTTCAGTCATAAATCTTAGAAGCTCAAATCAAACTAGCCTAAGCAGAAAAAGGGAAGTTGATTGATGTAACAGTAAATCCCAGGGTTTCTCTGGCTTCAGGCATAGCTGCATCTAGGTGCTCAAACACTGTAGTGAGGCCTATATGTTTCTCTCTACCTCTAACGCTACACTTTCTTCCCACCATGGGGCAGACAAGGTGGCTGCCAGCACTGCCAGACTCAACACGTGCCATACCCTTCAACAGCTGTGGCAGAGAAGTCTCAGGAAGGACTGATTAATTGGCTGGGTTCATATCTTTCCTGCAAATCACTGCCACTCAGGGAATGGGACACTCGATTGAATAATAATTATTATCAGAACCAGTGTCTGAGCAGCACATTGTAGTTTACAAAGCCCTTTACAGAGCACTTTCTTTCATGTCACTTACTTGGTCCCTATCATGGCCCTGGGGGGTAGAGAAAGGAGGGTGAAAGTGGTATAAGCCCAGTCTATGGGGGAGGGAAAGCAGGCTGTGGGCAGAGCCAAGAAGTCTGCCGTACTGCTTGTGTATTGGAGAACCAAATGTCCAGTGTTGGCGGGACTAAGGCAAAAAACTATGTCATGCGTGTTTGATCCTCTGTTTACAAACATTCCCTTTGGGCACAGTGGCCTCCCAGTGTGTACACGTTGCCTATGGCTGAACACGGAGCAGCACATTCACAGCTGGCTTTGGACCTGCCGCATCCTCGGGCCTGCCATGACCTGCGAGGGCAGGGAACAGGAACCCGAGGGCTGGGGGTTTGCTGTAGCCAAGTCCCCACCAGCACAGTGTCTGTATCTGTGATCATTCGAAAGGTCGCCTCAGCTTCTGCTCCAAGCATGAGGCAAAGTGTCTGTACCAGGTTCCAGGTGAAGGCTCAGCCCCAGAGATGTTCAGGGTCCTGGGCAAGCACCCTCTCTGGAGAGACAAGCACCATCCTTTGTGAGGATGGACCCTCTGAGGTGCAGCCATATCCCAAGGTGGGGAAAACTGGGCTCCCCCAAGGCAGGTTCACTCCCCCACGCCAGCACGCAGGTGCTGAGATGTAACAAACAGCCAGGGCTGGAATAAATAGCCTTTCACATGACAGAGCTCCTTCTCAGATGCACTTGTTCCTCTCTTTGGGTAAGCAGACCTGCTGCTAAGCCTACTAAAAGCACAAACAAAAACAAAACCCCAAAAGCCTTTGGCCAAATGTTTGTCATTTCCCGATCCTGTTCTGAGTCTGTACCACCGGGGCCAGGCCTGGCTGTCAGAATGTACCATCGCGCCAGCCTGCAGCTGCAGGTGGTGAGCGAAGATGCCCTGGGAGCACCCGGGAGTCAGTGATAACGAGCTTCAGCCTGGTGCCTCGGAGCAGTCAGGGCCCATCTAGAGAATGCAAAACAGCACAACTAAAGAAACCACTCTCTTTTAGCAGGGATACAAGTTTGCATTTGAATTTTTGTACAAGCCAAAATTTCAGAAAAGCACCTTCATCCAGGGTCTCAGCTAGCCCATGTGGTATATTTGTGCAAAAGTAGAAGGCAGCACCCCCTCTGGGGGAACATTCACAAAACCATTCCCCTTCTGCTGTGTTACTAGAGCACAAGCTGGAAATCGGCCCCTCCTCTGTGCCCTTGGCAGGTGTCCCTGTGCAAACACAACCCGTCCACCTTCTGGAGGCTCTGCCTCCATCATTCATAAATTGCACAGGGACATTTTTTTGTGGGGGGTATGTCCTCCCTAGTGACTTATTTTTAAATGACTTATTTTTATTCCATTTGACTTGAGTTCAAGGAGAGCTCGGTTTTTTGGTTGATACTTTGAGTGTGACTCAGAGTCGAGTCACTGGCCAGAGTCCCTAGTAGGTGGGGGCAGTCAGCTGGGTAGACCGAGGCTTCGTAGGGATAGAGGAGCAGGGGAAGGAAACGGAGATAGAGGGAGAGGCTAGGGATATGCCCTCTTTTACACTGTAGTAGAATTGGGTGTAACCTTTTTGAAGTACAATGAAAAGTACCTACTAGTATTTAAAACTCACATACCTTTGACCTAGAAATTCTACTGCTAGGAACTTGGCCTGTGTGTGTGTGTGTGTGTGTGTACACACACACATATTCATTCACTACCAGAAGGTCCACTGATAGGAGACTAGTTAAATATATATTATAGTACATTCATAGAAGAGAATACTATTTTGTCTTTTAGAAGAGTGAGTAGAAATAAATGGAAAGATGTCCAGGATACATCGCTAAGTGGAAAAAACCCAGCAAATCACACACATATAATCTTCTATGGGTAAAATTTGCTGAAAATCAATAATCTGTCCATCCTGGGCTGAATCTCTTTAAATTTATGGAAACTACAAGACTGAGTTTATTGAAAGAAAACCAACCCACCTACCTACCCTTGGTACCCTCCACCACCCAGCCCCTGAGGGTGCCTGTCCTTTCCGCTCTCTGCCTCCCAGCCTCCTGGTGTGGGCTCCGCCGAGCACCCCTTGGCACTCCCCAGGAATCTGGTTATGTCTAGGACTCCGAAGTCCCCCAGGTTGTAACATCAGCACACCCTGACATGTCCTTGTCTCCTCAGGGGAGGGGAGAAGAGCCTGCCTGGTCTGCGAGAGACAGAGACCACTGGCCTCAAGCAGAATTGTCTCAAGGCACAATCTCCTTCCACGTCACACTCTCCCATGGACAGCGAGGAGACGCCATAAGCAATTTATCATGCCAACACTCAGCTTGTCCCTCCCGTTTTCCTTTGTGTCCCTGCCTGAGTCCAGCAGTGACAGGCAGCTTTCGGCAACAAAGGCTAGAGTGTCACAAGGGTTAGAGTGGTCCCTGGCCCCGGGTCTGCAGAGCTCTGTTAGGAAACCAGGTCAGAGCAGAGGGAGGGGGTGCAGGTTCAGGCATCCTGAGGGCCCTTAGAGAAGGTCTGAGGGCAGGGCTGCAGAGCCACCCACTTCTGGTTCAGTACCCCCAGGCACCAGGTTCATCTGGATGAGGAGATGTTCCAGGGTGGGGAGTGGGGAGGTGGGTCTTGGCTGCCATTGAGTCATTTGTTCCCGGGTGAAATTGCTCCCAGTGGAGTGACGCCCCAGGCCTGCTGTCCATCCCGTCTTCTGCACTGTAAATGTGCTGTCTCTCCTGTGTTTCTTTACTACTTGCTGAAAATAAAAATCTGTCTTTGTGAGGGTGGGAAGGGGCTGAGAACTAGGAAGAGCCCTTTGGAATTTGAGAGCTTTCTCGGCACCCGTGGACCTATGTGTTTGTCACGCCAGACATCACTCCTCCAGTCGTTCTTGAATAAACATCTTGCAACCTCCTGCTTGCCTGGCGTCTGAAGGACAACACATACAACATTATTTCTCTCCGCTGACTGACAATCAAGTTCAGTGTTCTCTGCAGCTTGCACTTGGCCACAGAGGCAAACGCAAGGTGTTTCACGACGCAGACATCACAATTCCTACAACGTGAAGGCTTGGGCAGGGGCCTGGGCGCCAGTCAGGGGCCTCCCCTGGACCGTCTCCCCAAGAATAGAGCTCTGTTCTTGCAAAGGGGGAGCCGAGCTGGCAGGAGAGAAAGGTGGATAGAAAATACCCCCTAGAAGGCCCCGAAGCAGGGCAGGTGCTGGGCAAAAGCCAGCTGATTAAAAAAGAGGCCTTTAACTTTACTTTTTTCTTTTCGAAGGAAGAAAAGACAAAGGCTGGCAACAAACTTTTCCTTGTGTCCCTTTGGATTGAATGCTTAGATCAATTGAGCCTTTTAACCCTAGAGCTTTGGTCCCCATGGTCTAGGACAGACATTATCTTTGTTTTAGAGGTTGGGAAACTGCAGCACAGAATTAGGAAGCTAATTTCCAGGGGGCAGCGTGGAAGCAAGGAGAGAGCCCCAGGGAGCCTATTGGAACTGGTGCCATGTTGCCTCGCAGCCCACACACGCTTCCATCCTGGCACTCCCAGGGCTTTTACGGCAGGTGGTGCTCCGGTGCCCGAATGTACCTGAGGCCTAGTCCATCCCTTCCGCTCTGGGACACTTGGGGAACAGCGCGGCTCTTTGCCACTTTTGCCAAATTCCAAGGGTGATGGGAGGAAACGCAGCCAGGAATAGGGTTCTGGTTCTTTCTCTTGGTTTGTTCCTATTTTTGGCAGCCCTTCAATGAGGGGGGATGAATGACCAGGATGATCACCCCTCATCACACGCTGATGGGGAAAACTCAAACAGGAGGGCACTGAAGGAGGCGGTCGCTTAGGGTGTCCCAAAGCAGGGCGGCCATAAGCTGGCCAGCAAGCAAGGCATGGGGACCTCCAGAGGGGTGTCCTCCAAGGGGGTGGTCCAGGCAGAGGGGCCTGAGTGCCGCCTGCTTGGGCAGGGGCGGAGAGGCTTGCCTGGCCCACCTAGGGTGCCGGCCCTGCCACACTGAACTGCCAGAACTCTACAGATGGGAGCAGGCTGCGGCCAACTTCCCCAGCTTTTGAAAATCCTGCATCTTAATTAGTTCCCTACTGCTTTTGTACATGGCCCACATTTTAATAGTCCCCAGGCTTCTTCCACCATTTGCTCTCTGATGTTCGGTGTGATTTCTCTTCTCCTCGAGACAGTGCCCCTGGCTTCTCCGACACCCTCCCAGTCCGGGAACAACTTAGGGAACGCCGATGTGCCAAGCATGTAGCCTGAGATTGATGAGCCTGTCAGCTGGCTCCCTCTGCCCCTGGCCCTCCCCCTCTGCTGAGTGTCCCTCAGATGCATGAGCCAGGCGGGGTGGGCAGGATGTGGGGAGGTGAGGGAAGGGACCCTTGGAGCCTCGAGCCAGGTGTGAGCCAACGGGCAACGTGACCTTCTCCCAGCCTGCAGAGGAGTCTGGCTGTGTCCTTCTGAGGGGGAAGGACGCTCCGGCTCCCACCCCCATCTGTCAGTGCTTATCTGTCTCTGTGCGGGGGGTGGGGGGTTGCCTGAGCTTGGTACAGCTGGGAGAATGGATGCCTTCAAGTGCATCGGGGGGAAATGACCAGCCATTTATCTCTTTCCTGCAGTGTCAGAGCCTGCAGCCATCCATCTGGAGGCCTGCAACAGCAGCTTCTTCAGCTCTGGTTGGCCTTGTGAGTAGGGGAGCTGGAGTGAGGTGGGTAGGCCACTCCAGCCCCCACTCATGCTGCGAGTGCCTATGCGCTGGAAGTGACCTGTACCTCTACCTTCTCCTGGCAGTCTCCGGAATGGAGGCAGGCTGGAGGACTGAGTTGGGGTGTCATTAGCACTGTGTGTGTTCTGCAGGGCCCTGGGAGCTTGGGCTGGCAGAGGAAGTGGGCCTGCAGGTGGGGGTGGCCAGGGCAGCGCATGGCCGCTGCTGAGTGTCCCTAGCTGTGCTTTGCAGTGGGACTTGTCAGAGCCACACGCAAGGCTTGGGTTGTAAGTCTGAAGGATCACTCAGTTACACCATTGTGTGTGCACCTGTATCTCTCCCCACTGGAAGGTAAGCTCTTTGCGGGTGAGAGTTTCTTCATCTGTGTCCCTAGCACCCAGCCTGAGGCGTGGCACTTGATCTGCTGGCCGGGCCCAGTGGTGAGCTTCCTTTGGCAGTGTGGGTGTTTTTCTGTGTCTTGAGTGGGGGAATGCTTAAATAAACAGTAAAGGTTTATTAAAGGGATGACAAAACAGATGTGTCTGGTGTTTGATCTCAAGCTTGTAGAACATTGACTTAGCTCTCATCATCTCTGTTTCATAGGTGAGGGAGACTGAGCTGAAGAGGAGAGGCCTTGGGTAGTTGATCTGGGCTTGCCATCCGGTTCCCAGCCTGGCCTGTGGGTCCTATGAGAGTTTTGCCATCTTGCCTTTCTTTGGTGTGTGGTCGCAGGGGCCTTCCCTGTGCCAGGTAGCTGTGCTCTGCAGGAGAAGAGGCATCAAGCAGGGACTGCAAGGCTGAGGTTCAAGTACAGATCCCTCCACCTACTGGCTTTGTGATTTTGGGCAGTTACCTAGTCACTCCTGCCTCGATTCTCCATCTGTGAAGTGCAGACCATGGCAGTTTCACGGGGTTGTTCTGAGAATAGTGTGGGGTGGGGAGGAGGGCTTGGTGAGTAAGAAGCACTGTGATGCTACCTCCACACTGCCCTGCTCGTAGGTCCCCGCAATGCTCTTTCTGTCCCCAGCGCCAATGATGAGCTCGCTGCAGACAGCTCACTGCCCAGCTGAAAAAATGTGCCATCTGGCCCAGAATGGGAACTCAGTCTTCCACAGAGTCTTCTAAAAGGCCCCAGTCTAGTATCTTATGTACTGAGGAGTGACGATCAAGTGCCTGGCTGTGGGACCCAGCTATACCAGAACCACTGCCTGCATGACCTCACCTCTGTGTCCCAGAACTCAGCCCTCTGGCATCCATCTCCCAGGGCACAGAGAGGAACTTGGAAGGCTTCCTCTGTGTGTTTACTACACCTGTTAGCCCCTGGAATGGTAGGTCACACCCATCTGCCTGGGTCTTGTTTCTTGCCCTTGGCCTTGGCTGGTCTACTTTCTTTGTGGAGAACCATTCCTACTTGGACTCACCTTGGTATGGCTCCACACCTTTGCCCCTTAGCATTGGACACCTGACCTGTCCATGTGGCCTCTCCCCTGGTTCACTGTGTGTAGGAACCCCCGTGCAGGGGCCAGGTGACTGCTCTCCAGTGTGTACTGACCCCTGGATGCATCTGACGCCTGATGGCACAAGGACAGAGCTCTGTCCACGTCATGCACTGCCCCTTCTCAAGCAATAGGCTCGTTGGTGCAGCTCCATACATACTGCAGTAACTCCTAACTAGTCACTGTGCTCCTGTCCTCACCCTCTTCAGTTACTTTCAGAGTGATTCTGTTAATATATAGGCATCATCTTGTCATGCTTTGCTCAAAACCTCCAATGGCTTGCTATTGCACCCAGGGTGGAAGCCAACATTCCTGTGGGTGCCCTTCAAGGCCCCTGTTGCTCCCGGAGCTGGTCTCCTAGCATTCCCTCCACTCACCCTGCTTCAGGCAGATGGCCAGCTTCAGAGTCTTTGCTTGGATGTCAGCGCGGCCCCCTCTGTCTCCTGCTTCAGGCTTGTGCTTTCCTGGCCACATTTAAAAGTGTAACCACCCTCCCGTCACCTCCATGTGCCAGCTTCTCCTCCTCTGCTCTCGTTTTTGCTCCAAAGCACTGATTGCCATCTGTCATACCAAAGGTTTCACTTGTTTACTTTGTGTTGTTTTTCCCCTACTAGAACATAAATTCTATGAGGGCAGGGATTTTTGTCTTTTTGGCTCACAGCTGTGTACCTGGCACCTTGAACAGAGCGTGGTGCATAGTATGTGCTCAATAATTACTTGTCAAATGGAGGAATAAAGCAGGGCATCTTCCACTGTGGTTCTGCCATGATTTCCCCTCAAAGCTGCAGGAGCAGTGCCCACCCTGGACTGGAAGTGGGGCAGCATCTCGGCTCCCTCAGCCTCTTCTGTCCTCTCCACTGCCGGAGATTCTGCCCCTTTGCGTCCATCCTCCCTGGGCCACGCCCGTGCTGGCGAAAGCTGTGCTTCACCACGTTGTGGTCTGAGAGTGTCAGAAGGTGAGGGGTTTTTGCTGACAAGCACAAGAAGAGGGAAACCTTAAGGAGGTGAAAAGAAGGGTGCTCACATTTATTGAGCATCTGCTTGTGCAAGACACTTTGTATCCGTTACCTCGTGTGGCCCTGTAAGAACAGTGGGAAAGTGGGTTTTATTCTCTCGGTTTTACTGATAAGGAGATCGAGGCCAAGTGTGTGGTTTAGGGTAGTACAGCTGAGATTTCACACCAGCACAGCTTCTTGCACTTTCCAGTTGCCTGTATTCCCTTGAACTATGTATTTTTATTTTTTATTTTATTTTCCCTCCAGCTTTATTATGGTATAATTGACAAATAAAAATAATATGCATTTATGGGGTACAGTGAGATTTTTAAAATATATGTTTACATTGTGAGATGATTAAATGAAACTAACATACCTATCACCTCATATATTTTTTTGCGGGGAGAACATTTAAGATCTCCTCTCTTAGCATTTTTTAAGTATACAATACATCATTAATAGCTGGGAGTCACCATGCTGTACAGTTGACCTCCAGAACTTCATCCTATCTCACGGAAACTTTGTATCATTTGGCTGACATCTCCCCATCCCCCCACCCACCCTTGGAAATATTTCACCCACTCCATCCATTCTCCCCGTCCTTCCCTACCCTCCTGTCCTGCTAAGCAGCATTTACTTGGTCTGCTGGCCGGGCCCAGCGGTGAGCTTCCTTTGGCAGTGTGGGTGTTTTTCTGTGTCTTGGGTGGGGGAATGCTTATCTGGTCCTGATGTCTGGATGCTGGAACGCATCCTTGCATGTCTATGTAGGGGTGAGAGGGTAGGCACAGCGGAGGCCAGATGGGGGAGAGATCAGTCTTGTCGTGTGGATGTCTGGGATTCTAAAATAGGCAGTAACAAGGGCCTGTAGGATGCAGCCTGGGTGATGGGTCCTCCACGTGAACCTCATCTATTTTGAGCTTTATGAGTCACAAAACAGGGAGTCAAATGCAGCCAAGAAAGTGGCACCCCTAGGAAACAAGCAGATGTATTTCTGGGCCTGCCACCATTGTAGGAAATCAGGTTTCTGGTCTTCCCAATCTCTCCCCTGTGAGGTGAGAGATTACAATGTCCCCCTCCCTTTTCCCTACTCATGAGCCTGAGAGTCTGATGGGGATGAATGAAATAATGATTCTTAAGCTCTTTGCTCATTGATGTAAATTGATGTATAAATCCAAGGAAATATGATGAACTTAACTCCTCAAAATAATAAGCACCCAGAAGAGAAAACTGCACATTTATATTTTTAAAGAAAGACTAGAGGCAGCTAAAAAAAATTGAGCACTCACGATCTAGCAGGAGCATTCTTTGCCATTGTCTGTGGGATTTCTCCCTCCCTTTTGCACTATAACTCTATCTCCAGGCCCCTGCGTCAGAGGGAGCCCGTGATGGATGGACGGATGGATGCGCCTTGTCGGGGTGTTTCACCACAATTTCCCTTGGGGCAGTCTGTCTGTTGGCAGAGCACAGCCTCCCGAAAGATGGTATCTCTTACAAACTTGACAGCTAACAGACAGCTCCTCTCTTTGTATATTTCCCCAAAGAAGAACTGTCTTAATCTGTTTTCTATGTGGCATATTTTATTATAATCCATATATGACTTGCAGGTTCCCAATCCTCCATCCTGAGCCAAGTAACGAAGGAGAAAGAGTCAGAGGCTCTGTGAGCCTGTGACATCCAAGGCGTTTGCATTTTTAAATGACCTGGGATTTAATTACTCACTGTGCTCCCATGTTGCACTTTCAGACTCATCTCGCCTGCATCCTATTAATGAGCTCAGTGGCTCCAACAACCCGGTGGAAGCTTTTCTTTCAGTGCGTTGGGTGGCAGGCTTGGGGCACCTGTGTCAAAAGCTTGTGGCTTTGATCTGTACCCGAGAGGATGGCTGCCCTGTCTGTAGTCCTGGAGAGAAGAAGCCATTGCTCTTAACTGACTTTTTTTTTTTTTTGCTTTGCTTTTATTTGTGCTTTTTATTTTTTATTTTTTATTTTTTAAAGACTTTCTATGCTTCAATCCTTGTTTGTCTAAGAGGTTTTTTTCTTATTTGGAAACCGATTTGCTTCGGTTTGCACAGAAGCTGTCTCTGGTGTGATGGATCGTGCTGGAAGTCACCCAAGGAGTATCTCTGTTCCCAATTAGAAGTGGAGGCAGAGCTGCTTACAGAGGCCCAGGGAGGTGGCTGGCTTGGGTGACAGCTGCTGCCGCTCTGGAGGGAGTAACGATCCATGAGTTTATATCCATGTGTATAAAATCAGGCTAATTTAAAGATGAATTATGTGTGTGTTTTGGACCATTTTCTTTTAATGTTAAATGTTTGATGGCTCCTGTCAGGTTATGTGGTCCCCACATCTGTGTGTGAGCTTCAGAAGGAGTACACTTTTAAAGAATTATTAAATCCTCTATCCAGATGAGCCATATTAGAATAAAATTAAATCAGTGAAATCCCTAAGGGATCAACAGGAGCGTGTCTAGGATGTACATTGTGCACGAGCTTGGACCTGTTACCTTTTCTCCCCCTTCACTCTGGGGCCTCCTGTGGTCAGGAGCCAGGGAATGCACCCTCTGCTGGTTCCTAGGGAGGGACAGTTACCCTTTCACTCTGACCTTACAAGGCTTACCCATAGTGCTTTGCAGCTAGGGTTTGCCAGTGGTTAGCTAGAACACTGCTCTTGGGATGGTGCTCTGCTGGGAATTAATGTTGGCAACATTAAAAACCATATTTAAATTCTTTCCATTTTTTTGGAAGCAAAAATCACAGTAAATGTTACTTTTAATGCCGTAAACCTGAGCTGTCCAATACAATAGCCACTAGCCACATGTGGCTGTGGAGCGCTTGAAATGTGGCCAGTCTGAATTGAGATGTGCTGTAAGTGGAAAATACACACCAGACTTTGAAGACTTAATGCAAATAAAGGAATGTAAACTTTTGCATCGATATTGTTTATATTGATTTTACATTGCAGTCGTACTGCTTTGGAAATATTGGGTTAGATAAACTATCATATTGACATTAGTTGCACCTGCTTCTCTTTACTTTTTAAAATGTGACTGCTAGAAAGTTTGAAATTATATGAGCAACTTGCATTATATTTCTGTGGGGCAGTGCAGCTGTACTGTTAAATCAGAACTGTTCAAACTTTGGTAACAACATCTAGCATTTGTAGGGCACTTACAGTGTCCTAGGCTCTTTTCATACATCATCTAATTTTGAATCCAAGTTTCGAATAGAATAAAACAAATAAAAATTGATAAATCTTATTTTACACCGTTTCTTACACTAGTTTGTGTGTGTGTGTGTGTGTGTGTGTGTGTGTGTACTTTCAGAGTTTCTCTATGCAGTGCATTACCTGTGTGATTCTCACATCAACACCATGAAATAGATACTATGACCATCCCCATTTAACACATAAGGGAACAAAGACTTAGGGTCCCTTACTAATAAAAGGGACACAGGGTCCCTTACTAATAAATGACAGGGCTAGGGTATGACTCCAGGGCTGCCTGAGAGCAGAACTGACATGAACCAATCAAATATTTTGGTAAATAGGGAAGAATGATGCCACTAAATGCTTCCATGACCCTGGGAATGTCTCTATCACTTTCCTCATTAAGGGATTGGACTCTAGATGCTTGAGATTGCTTCGAGCGTTTTGGGTGTAGGACAGCCCATTTTCCTTTTCTCATTTTGATTCTGTTTTCCCTCTTGATTCTTATACTGTGTCTACCTGGTAAAGTTTGGGTAAAGAGGACCAAGGGAGTAGACTGAATTATGGGAAAGCAGAATGGAGGCATATTTAGCAAGGGAGGAAGAAGGGGCAGGAGAAGGAAAAGGAGGAAGTTCATAACTGATGGAAAGTCCTGAATGGGGTTGACACTGATTCGGAAGTGTGAACACCACATGGGGACAATTGTATAGAGGAGAGCCCAGAGCCATGACACATACCTGCCCTCGGCCTCAGCCAAGATCTGCGTTTTATCTTGAAATATGAAAACTATGGAGAGAATCCAGGAAGGCAATGAAAATGCACAAAGGTTTGGAAAAAGACTTTCCAAGGAAGGATCACAGAGAGGCAGGATGGAGTCTGTACAGCCTAATCAGGTGAATGGGCTTGGAGGCCGATTGAGTTCAAGGCTGGACTTGGCGCCTTACCAGCTGTGTGATATTAAGCAAGTTCTCAGCCTCCCTAAGTTGCGCTGCCCTCATCTGTATAATGGGATAACTGTGCTCTTGGTTGTGGTGGGGATTGAGTGATACATAGCAATAACAGCTGCCTCATTTTGAATGTTTACGGTTCACCAGGCCCTCTGCGTGAGTACAAATGTACCAAAGCACAGTTGGGTCTCAGCCTGGGCCTGCCAACTACTAATACGTTACGTGGGGGCTCTTGTCATGATCTCAATGGCATCTTGAAAGATCATCTGGCTGTATTCTCATCCTGCTGTGTGGCTTTGGTGAAGTTACTTAACTTTTCTCAGCCTCCGGTGACTCATTTGTAAAATAAGACGATTGAATTAGATGATCTGTAAGGCTTTTTCAGGCTCGAAAAGGCTGTGAAATTCTGGACATAGAATTTAGAAGGCTACTGGGAGAAGCTAAAATATGAACTTCAAATATATGTGTATGTGATCATTATAAGTTTGAGAGATGATGATCAGCTGTTCTCTTTTGACTGAGGACAGAACATGAGGCAACACACTTTAATTGTTTTAGATTAGGCATTTGGAAGACTTTTCTGACTTGGGAGAAAAAGTAATATGTCATTAGAGCAGGCCGTGGAGCTGCACACTCTGAACTCATTAAAGCAGACAGTTGAATATTTTTCCAACATTCAACTTAAATGTAACTCCATCACATAGGCCTTCCCTGCTGCCTGCTCTAAGGTGGACTCCCGCACTCCCGCCAACTTTATTCTTTCACGTTTCACCCTGCTGTTTTCTTCCATAGCACTTATGACAATTCATAATTGCATCTTTGTTTTGTATTTAGCATTTAATGTCTGTCTCTTTAGACTGTAAACTGCCTAAAGGCAGGGCTGTCTTTATGTGGTTCACCTCCCGTGTACCAAGTGCCAGCACAGCAGTTGTCACTGGCAGGTGCTCAGTAAATATCTGTTGAGTGAACAGATGGATGGATGTGTTTCAGAGATGTTTGGTTTAGTGGTAGTGCTCCTTGATGAGAGGTGGATCCTTTGCTCTCCTTTTTTGGTAAGAAAAATCACAAAGACTCTGTCTCTCAAGATACTTTAGATACTGTCTCTCCTTCCCACCTTTCTTCTCTGGGGCTGGTCACCCATGGGTGTGCATGTCTTCAGTTTTAGTGGGATGCCTGAGTGCCCCTTCCTTATGGATTGGTTAGCCTATGCCTGTTTCTGGTGGAAGGAATGGAAAGTGTAGGTAGAGTTCTGTTGGGGTCAGAATAGAGCCCAGTGGATCAGAGCTTGCTGGTGCTGCTTGTTTTCATTTGCCCTTCCAGATCTGCTCTTTGTCCTTCTCGATGCTTCTCTGTGTCCCAGAAGCTGACCCTGGTGGGCTGTAGCTCCCTTGCCCTCTGGATTCCAGCTAAGGTTGGCCACCTGGAGAGGGCATAGCAGGGAGATGGAGGACGGGAGGAGAGAGCAGTAGGGCTGTTGGTTCCCTGGGTTGCCTGTCCTCTGGGCTCTGGTGCTGCAAGCTGGGGCCCCAGGGCTCTGCTATGGCCAGCTTCTTGCAAACACTCTCCCTCTTTCCCTCCAGGAATAGCAGTGGTTGATGGCTCCCCCTCATCCCTCCCCTAGGGCATTTCACCATACCACATTGGTTCCCTTACTTCCCCGCCCTTGCCTCTGTACATAGTCTTTACACTCAACTCTCAATTCCCCATAACAGTGGGCCATTTGTTTCCCTGACTCTTTCCAGGGCACCGCTACATCATAATTCTTGCACTCTCCTTACCCGATCAGTGCATGGGACCACATGTCTGAGTGTGGCAGTGCGGGGGAGGTGTGAGGTACAGGATCAGAGGAGGGGCTGGAGAAATATTTTGTAGTACATCAGAATAGATCACTGTACCTTAGGTTTCTGTTTTTAATTTAAAAAGATGATCCTCTGTCAGGTTAGGTGTTTGGGACACCTTGAGGAGGGATCAGCTCCTCTCTCTGGTCTCTCAATGGCAGGACTGGCTCTGGCCGCCACTGCTCAGTTGGCCCAGTGACCTCAAGCCCCAGGTAGCCAATCAAACTCCCGATGTCTTCAGAAAACTGCCCTGATACGTGGGCCCTGTGGTGCCCACTCTGCTGCTCCGGGGCCTGTTAGGCATTTGCCAGGCTCCTTCTCTTCCCCTGGCTTCCGAGGCCTCTGCCTCCCTGTGAGTGGATGGGAGCAGCCTTTCTGGGGCTGAAATAGCCTTTCACGGAGCAAAGCAGAGCTGGGCAGCCTGCATGGCCGAGGGGAGGTCACGGTGTTGCCAGACGAGCTGGGATAGAGGGAAGGAAGGAGAATGATCGAGGCCAATGTTGGTGTGCTGCTCGAGAGTTTCCAAAACACTTTCATGCAAGTGGACGCATTTCTGCCCCACAAAACCACATGTGAGGCTGGGCATTGTTATCCCCACTTTGTAGATGCAGAAACGGGCTCCAGGTTCCTTGATGCCTTGCCCGACGGCACACGGCCGGGGAGGCGGAAACAAGACTGTGACTCAGGCTGTGTGAGCCCTGGTCACCCAGCACCTTTCTGCTCTGCCTCAGCTTCCCCTGAGGGTACAGGCAGGGTTGCATTCTGTCTCTGGGATTAGGAAATGGAGGTGGAAAAGCTCCATTCAGCCCTGGCTTTCCCATCCCACCAGGAGGGGAGAGCGCGGGCTATCTCAGTCCCACCTGGGAGCTCTGGTCCTTGCATGCCCTCCTCACTCGAGGACCATCCTGTCTGCTCCTAGAGGCCTGACCTGCCTTTCTGTCTTTGTTTGCAGAAGTGGAGCTGCCCCTGAAGAAGGATGGCTTCACCTCAGAAAGCACCACGCTGGAGGCCTTGCTCCGCGGTGAGGGGGTGGAGAAGAAGGTGGATGCCAGAGAGGAGGAGAGCGTGCAGGAGATACAGGTATTTCTGCGCCTGCCGGGGGGCACCGCAGAGCGTCACGATCACTGTGATGCTTCCAGAACTCCAGCGTCAGCTCTGCATCTCCTCCCAAGGGCCAGGGCTGCGTCTCAAACGGCCTTGTTTCTGGTGCTGGGAAGCTCACAGATTCTTTTCTGGTTCAACATGTCCCCCAGAAGAAGTCATTCTTCCCCTCAAATCTGTTCTTCTTTGACTCCCTATGTATCCATTCAAAGTGTTTGTTTACTGAGCCTACTGAGCACCCGGTACTGTGCTAGGTCCTGGGGACACATGGAGAACAAAATAGACTGAGTCCTCACCGCTGTGGAACGGACGGTCCACTGTGCAGGCTGGAAATGTGGGGCGTCTGCGGCAGCTGGTGCCACTGAGGCCTGGCTCAGCCGCCCCTCCCTCCGCACACCCAGCCCCGCCTGCTCACAGACTGCGCCGTCCGCTCCTGGCGACGCCCACTCACCCCTCAGCCCGTGCAGTCGCCACCCGCCAGGCAGGGATGGATGCTCTGTCCCTGGGTGTCCACCCCTTCTCAAGCCTTCACTGCACAGGTGATAACAGGGTGCACCTACCATTCCTTATCTGTCACTTGTTTTGAATCCCCATCGTCTAATACAATGCTTGGCGCAGAGTATTGTAATAATATTAATTAATACTAACATTAAATAATAGTATTAATAATTCAATAGAATTAAATTATTAAAATGAAATATTTATGTTAAATTTATACTGTATATTAAATTTTTATATTTTATGTTATATACATTATATAGTCATTAATTTTATATTCAATTTAATATTTAACAATTAATACATTAATTTATTAACATTATTAATGATAACATTGCCATACATTTTTGGTTTGCTTGCTAAGTACCAGCAGTCTGTGAGTTCCATCAAGTCAGGGACCGTGCTGTTGTGTTCACCACCACACCCGCGGGGCCTTGCGCACGCCCAGCGCAGAGCTGGGTCTCAATGAAGGAGTCGAGTGTATCCGTGAACGTGGCCTCCTTCTGTGCCATTCCTGTGTTAGAGGAATGGTCAAGCCTTTCTGTTTGGTTGCCGCAACATGGCTGATATTTGTTCCCTCCCCTACTTTCCATGAGCTACAGGGAAGGATCCTCGTTAACTGTCACCTTTACTTGTCTGGAGGCCTTGGAGCCATCTTTGACTCCTGTCTTTCTCTCACATCCAACATCCATTCGTCAGGAATCTTGTTGACTGTGCCTTCGACATAAATCCAGTTTTCCCCACGTCCACTGCTGCTGCCCTGGTCCAAGACGCTCTCATCTCTTGCGTGAACTGCTGCGATTGCCTTCTCAGCGGTCTCCTTGCTAACACCCGGGAGGGAGCCCCCGACGTGCACAGCCTCCCCCCTTATCAACATCACCCACCAGAGTGGTACGTTCGTTACAATCCATGGACCTACAGTGACAAGTCCGTAGTTTCTGCGAGGGTTCACTCTTGGTGCTGTACGTTCTGTGGGTTTGGACAAATGTACGATGGCACGTATGTACTGTCACAGTGTCATACAGAAGAGTTTCACTGCCCTAAAAATCCTCAGTGCTCTGCCATTCATCCCTCCCGCCCCTCTAACCTTTGGCCATCACTGATCTTTTTACTGCATTTACGCTTCCTCTCCGTCTTTTCATGGCTTGATAGCTCATTTTAATGCCTGATAATCCATTGTCTGGATGTACCATAGGAGAGGGAGCTCTTTAAAATTTAAGTCAGTTCCTGTCATTCCTGTACTCAAAACCCTGCTATGGCCCTGTCATCTCAGAGTGAAAGTCAAAGCCTTCTCGCCAGTCTCTGACTCAGCTCCTTCTTCTTTTCCTGGCTCCGTCTGCTCCGGGTACCCGGACCTCTTTTTTTCTGCTCTTGGGACACGCCAGGCACATCCCAGTCTTTGGGCCTTTGCTGTGGTGTTTCCTCTGCCTGCAACGCCCTTCCCCAGACGTCCGCATGGCTCTCACTCTCACCTCTTCAAGTGCTTGCTCCCATCCCATAGCCTGTGCCCCGCCTGCCCTGCCCTCCCGGTTCCCTCGCTCTGCTTTTCTGTTCTCCTCTTTGCTCTTCTCGCCATCTCCTGTACTTTGTAATTTACTTACTTCTTATCTTATTGTTCACTGTGTGTTTTCTTCCAATAGAATGTAAGCTCCTCGAGGACAGAAGCCTTTGTCTGCTTTGCTCACTGATACATCTCAAGCACCCAGACAGTGCGTGGTGCCTACTAGGTGCACAATAAAGATGCGCTGGGTGGATGTATGGTGAACAGAGTCCAGTGGGCTGTCCCAGTTCTTCCCCTCTCCGCCATGTCCTACTTTGCTAGCCGACCTTTTGTTCTTTGTTTCCTACTAAATAAATCCAGTATGATGAGCGTGACCTTCCTGGGCCTCCCCTCTCTGCTCCTAACCTAGTTTTCAGGCTTATTTTCCACTACTCCTTCACTCCCTCTGTTCTTCAGTCTTCTTCCCTCTGTACCTTTGGTCATGCTGTGCCCTATATCTGGCATGCCTTTTCTTCCATCTCCACGTGGACAAATTCCACTCATCTTTTAGGCTCAGCCCTAGTGCCTCCTTCCCTATCACGCCAGAGGGATCTCTTCTTGCCTCTGGTGTTTAAGATACCTACTGCTTTCTTCTGTGTTTGTTTGTGTGTGTGTGTATTTGCTATTCATGTATTACTCCCCATTTTTGGACTTTCAGATTTTGTAGTCAAGGTCTGTTATCTATGTGTTATCTGCTAGAGTTTTTTTTTTTTTTTTTGCTCAGTTTGTGTAATTTAACAGAATCTATGAATAGGACGGACCCATGACACTCTAAGGACATGTAACTCTTTCCCTTTAAAGCTGGTGGTGGGTTCAAGTTCTTCTCTTGCAGCACTGGGCCAGTATATGGGTCATCACTGTCCTCTCGTCATCATCACCATCATCCCCGATGTAAACTGAATGCCTGCTATGTGCAGAGCATGGGGCTGCTATCTACTGTGTCAGAAACCGAAACCAGGACCATGAATCAAATGAATTTACATGTCTGTATTGCTTTACGTTACTAAAATACAAATGTAATAAATGGACTACATTTTTTCATTTGTTCATTCATTCATTCATTTGACCAAAGTTTAATGAGGGCCTCCTGTGAGCAGGCACTGTGCTGGGGACACAGAGACCAAGAGATACTTGTCCCCTCCACTCATATTCTAATGTGACATACAGATAGAAAACAATGAAAACAAATAAAATAATTGCATTTTAGGGTAAATGCAATGAGAAGAACAAATAGTATGAAGATTATATAGGAGGAGGGATAGATTCTAGATAGTGTCCTGAGGGAGACAAGGGGTTTAACCTCAGTCCTATGGGATGAGAGGAGCCAGCAGAGTGAGACTCCCAGGGAAGAGCTTTCTGGGTAAAGGAACGGTGTGCTTAGTGAAGGCCCAAGACAGGTCAAAGTTCGTTGCGTCGAGAGAACAGACAGACAGACTGTGTGGCCAGAGCACAATACCAGGGAGAGAAGAGCCCAGGATGGAGTGAGCGGGGACAGGTGAGCGGGAACCAGACCACCTAGGTCCCACAGGAAATGGAAGTAGCTCTTGGTTTCATATGAAATGAAAAAGGAAGCCATTTGGAAGATTTTGATCAGGACAGTGAATTTATATTTCCTAAAGATCCCTTTGCCTGCTGCATGGAGAGGAGATCAGATGCAGGGCTAACTGGAAGGAGGGATATCAGGAGATTTCTGCAGGGTTCCAGGCCAGAGATAACATAGTCTTTAAAAAGGATTTTTTCTTTTTTTTAAAAACACAACCACAAACCACTGTTATCATGCCCATAAAGAATGTTTAAGAGTAACAGGGAGAAAAGTTATTTTAAAATGTGTTTATTTTCCAGATAATATTCTTGGACAGGGAGTGCAAGTCTGTTAGTGGGGGGTCAGCTAACGCTATAGTTGGACCCTTCCTGCCCCTCACTCCTAATACAGGACTCCCCCTCTGCTTTCTGAGCCCTGAAATGAGTTTTGCTTGGTAAGAACTCCTGGCTCCTCCTGAGTTATGGAGAGAGGCTTCTGGGACAAGGCCACATCACAGGAAATGCAAACACACTGGGACAGCTGCCGTCACATGCGAGGCCCAGAAACTAGACAGAGGTTCTAGAGTCACAGGGAAGCTGCTTAAGTCTGTTCTCCCCTCACTAGACTGTAAAGCACTTTATTTCTTACTTCTTTTATTTCTTGTCATTTCAGAGGGTTTTAGAAAATGATGAAAATGTAGAAGAAGGGAATGAGGAAGAAGATTTAGAAGAGGATATTCCCAAGCGGAAGAATAGGACAAGAGGACGGGTAAGTTGGGGACACTATGAGGGAGGGAAGAGGCCAGGGAGGCTGGGGCCAGCAAACAGTTGATCTCCACTGCAGCTAGATAAAGATCACAGGCGTGGTCTGTCTTGGAGAACGCTCAGACAGGAAAGCTCCAGGAGAGCTCTGAGCCAGGTCATGTCCTGGAAGAGTTTAGAGCTGGCAAGAGGCAGAAGAGGAGGCAGAAGGTGCCCTGAGGGGTTGGTGAGGTCCGGGGAGGGTTGAGGGCTGGGCTCAGGGTGAAGGTGCAGGTCGAGGAGAATGTGTCTGTTGTGTCCATTACTCAGTCATGAAAGAAGGCGGAACATTTCCTGCTTTGTCCCTGAGGTTCTTGCCCTAAAACAACAGGGTCAGGACACCTGCTTTTGGAGTGTGCTTCAGTAGGCAGATAACAGGAACATGCTGGGGAAACATGGGGGCCACATCTAATGGCTCCCTACTGGGCTTCGTGTGAGCTTGTGGGCCTGTGGTCCTGGAATGTGGTGAGGAAGGGGTCAGAGCCTGGGCAATGGCAGAGGGGAATCCAAGGTGGAAGGAATAGAAATGTGAGAGTGGTTCCAGAGGGAAGGGAGCCCAGCATTCAGGTTGGGTCTCCAGAGTCCTCACATTCAAGCCCAAAGGAGCTTTCTGTGGTCACCGTCAGGGTCTGCAAGGGCATGTGACAATAACCAGGTAGAGAGGGACCTCAAGAGGTAAACAGCTGCTCTTCACCTAGAGAATTAACTCTCTTGGGCCTCAGGATAGATAAGGGGTTAGTCCTGGGTGCCCCATTTGTTGGGTCCAGTGACGATTATGGCAAGCCACCTCTCTACTCTTGTGGTTCTCTTGCCTTAGCAAATGTTAGTATCACTGAGAGCTTACTGAAATGTAGATACCCCTGGACCCAAACTCAGAAATTCTGATTCAGGAGGTCTGGGGTAGGGGCTTAAACAGTAAGCTAGTTCCCAGGCAGCTGTTGCAAGTAGGCCAGTGCTGCCCACGCTCTGAGCTGAGATACTTTGGCCTGTTGACAGGATCAGGGCAGGGCAGCCCTCTGACAGTACACCCTTCTACAGCGGGCACCCACCCAGCTTTGTCAATTATCAGTATTTCCACTATCCTGTCTCATCCATTCTTTTCTCCTACTTTTTGTTGGTTTATGTGTTTGATTTTTTCCTGGAGTATTTGGAAGCAAGTCCTAGACATATTATCATTTAACTGGCACCTATGTCAGTGTGTGTCTCTAACAGATATCATTATCATACCCAATAAAAATAACAATTATTCTAATATCTACTATCTAGTCCCTGATTATTTTCCCCCAATTTCTCAAAAATTTCTTCTTATAGTTGGTTTGTTTGAAACTTAAGTCTCTTTTATTCCATAGCCTACCTCTTCCTTATTACACTCTATTACACACTTATTCCCCCTGTGCCATTTATTTGTTGAAGAACTTGGATTGTTTGTCTTGTGGAATTTCTCGCATTCTGGATTTGGTGACGGGGTGGTGTTTAATTTCTTTCTCTATCCTCTATATTTCCTGGAAATTGGTAGTTTGATTAGAGACTTGATTAGATTTAGGAAATTGTGTGTGTGTGTGTGTGTGTGTGTGTGTGTGTGTGTGTGTGTGTGTGTACGTGTCAATATTTTTGGGAGGAAGGCAAGAATCTTTCCTAGTAATAGGTGGTACTTCTTGCATTACATCAGGAGGCATATATTATCCAGTTGTTCTGCTTTGGGTGGTGTTAAAATTGATCAGTGGATATGAATGTCGTCAGCCTGATTGCTCCTTTGTAAAGTTCCTTATCAAGTTTTCACCAAATGACTTTTGTACCAGCCTGAGCAGGAGCGAGAGCCTGTCTCTACTAAAAATAGAAAAATTAGCTGGGTGTGGTGGTGCATGCCTGTAGGCCCAGCTCCTCAGGAGGCTGAGGCAGGAGGATCACTTGAGGCAAGGAGTTTGAAGTTGCTGTGAGCTATGATGACACCTCTGCACTCTATCTGGGGTGACACAGTGAGACTCTGTTTCAAAAAACAACCCAAAAAACAAACCAACCAAACAAAAACACTGTCAGCAAACTAAGAATAGAATGGAACTTCCTTAACATGAAAAGGGGAATCTATTTAAAATACATAATTTTTGCAGCCATTGATGAACTTGCCTAGACCCATCACTTCTCTTGGGGTGGGGGTGTTGCAAAATAATTAATATCTAACTCCATCATTAAAGGAGACTTTTGAATTTGGAGTTTCTGGGCCTTTTGTGAATTCCAGGAGGTGTATACCTCCAAATCTTCTTCCATTCCTTCCCTCAACCCAACAGACTTGCTAGCATAGAAAATAGTCCTCTTCACACCTTCCCCACTCCCAACCTAAATCTGGAAGATTGAGCCTGTGGTCAGTGAATATGAATTGGGTGTCTTCTCTGTGAGAACATCAGCAGTGGCAGCCGCAGCCATTTACATGTACTGTGTACTTGCTATAAACCAGGTGTGTGTGATGGACTCTTTCCAGTAAGAGCTACCCCATAGAGAGTGATGACTTTGTGCCAGGTACTTTCTGCTACTTTCTCTAGTTCTGTATTGTCCATTGTTACGGCAGCCACTGGCCATATGTGGCCACTGAGCACTTGAAATGTGGCTAGTCCAAATTGAATTGTGCTGTCAATATAAAATATACACCAGATTTTGAAGACGTAGTATGAAAAAAGGAATGTACAACATCTCTTCATTTTTATATTGATTAAATTTTAAAATGATAACATTTTGGATATATTAGGTTAAATAATATATATTATGAAAATTAATTGCACTTGTCTCTTTTTAAAAAATGTGGCTTCTGGAAAATTTAAAATGAAAAATGTGATTCCTATTGTATTTCTATTGGCCAGAACTTCTTTTTCATTCCCTTACAGTGGTATTAGTACTCTCAGAGTGGTTAAGTAACTTGTTCAAGGCCACTCCACCTAGTAATGAAGAGGCCAGGATTTGAACACAGATCTGTGCTTTTTCCATTGAGTCATGCCTGGCCCCATACCCAGCATGTAGCCAATGACCGGGTTGTTGAACGAATTATTGAATGATGGGAAAAAGAAAGAAAAGTTGTGTGTCAGCTTTATGAGAAGGCTTGAACATGATGAGGGGCCCAGTTGGAGCCTAGCTAGCTCTGGGCCCACCTGATGCTGGCCAAGGGCCGCTGAATGTGGCTCTGTGTTGTACAGTGACATTGTGGATATGTTACCCAAGATGGGAGCCATGGAAGGACCCCGAGTGTGTGGATGAGTCTCTCTGTGCTGAAATAAGCATGTGAAGCTGCTTCCCTCACAGCTTCAATTAAGCTGTCTTGCCCACCCTTTGAAGTGGCATATTCCAGCTGCTGCTGGCACTGGGGCGCAACTACTCCCATTTTTATTGTGCAGACTAAGAGGCAGTCTGAGGCCTGGCACCCCTGAGAGTGGTCCTTGGACTGCAGCATTAGCATTACCTGGGAACTTGTTAGGAATGCAGGGGCCCAGACGCCACCCTAGACTAATTAGAATTAGAGTCTGCACTTTGGCAAGACCCTAGCTGCTTTGTGTGCTCACTGAGGAGGCCAGGGATAAGGTATTGATTATAGGAATAGGCTCTGCCTTATTTGAACTTAGACTCCATGAGTTCAAATCCCAGCTCTACCTATGACTTTGGCCAAACTGTTAAGTACTTTGGGCTTCAGTTTCTTCATTGGTAAGTTTTGAGTGCTTAATAAAGGCAAGATATTTTATTAGGAGGGTGCAAAGCAAAGAGAGCAACTCTCGGAGTTTTGATAATGGGTATTTCCTGAGGGTTGAGGGAAATTCAAACCCAACAACTAATAATTGTGTCTGTGATGACTTTAGCCCAAGAAATAAAAACTTTTTAAAATCCGTGAAATTCTTGTGAGTCATTTGTGTAAGTATTATCAGTTAATCAATCAGTAAACAATTACTGATGCACTGTGGTGTAGTCCAGTGCTTCTCAAATTTTAATATGCATGTGAAGCACCCAGGGATCTTGTTAGAGTGCAAATTCTGAAGCAGCAGGTCTGGCGGTGGGGACTGATCCCCTGCCTTGTTAATAAGCTCCTGGTGATTCCGGGGCTACTGGTCTGAGGACCACACTTTAAATAGCAAGAGCGTAGAGCAGTGGTTCTCAATTTGTTTAGTCTCAAGAATTCTTCACACTCTTAAGAACTACTGAGAACTCCAAAAGCTATTGTTTTGATTATAAGCAGTGATATCCATATCACTAATGATATGTGCCATATTAGAAATAAAAATAGAAAAAAATTTTAAACCTGAGAGTACACAAGCACACAGTAATAGCATCATCACATGTCATGTAGCCACTGGAAAACGCCATTGCACACTTGTGAGAGAATGAGAGTGAAAAAGGCAATCTCATGTTAGGATTATTGTGGAAATAGTTTAGACATTGCAGACCCCCCGGAAGGGTCCCAGGGATCCTCAAGGAAGCCTGGGTCACTTTTTGAGAATAACTGGTGTAGAAAAACTAGCTCTCTGCTTGGGATTGAGTCTGTCCTAGTCAAGGGTCTTTTAGCTTAAGCAAAACTGGAAAGAATCTGAAAAGCTACTGGGCCATTGCCCCACATTTGAACAATCTTTGGAGATCCAAACCATAGGAAGGGTAGGAAAGTCGCAGGGATTTAGGACTGAGAAAGAATAAGGAACCCAGGCAGCTTCTGGCCTCTACTTCTCCCTCTTTCATTCTTCTCTCCAAAGATGATTTTCCTGCTTCTCTGTGCATGCAGCCCCCTAGCTCCTGAATTTATGGGCCCCACTGTTTTCTAATTCCAAGTCCCTTGGAGGTAGAATCTGATGGGCCCAGTTTGGGTCAGGTGACTACTCCTGAGCCAGTCAATCAACTGAGGCCAGCAGGGCAGGGCATGTGGTACACTCATGGCTGCCATGGCCCAGCAGGGTGTGTATAGGAGGTTGGGTGGGGCGGAGTGGACTGTGGTGGGCAGTTCTGGGGGTGGTGGGGAGGGGTTGATTTCTCTTGGCTAGTTAGCTTTAAAGTTTTTCATAACAGAGGCTGGAGACCTAGATCCTGCTCCTTCTGCTGGTCCTGTGACTGTGGACAGGTCAGAACCTGGTTCAGCAAATGCCAAATAGGAATAATAACACTACTTGGTTTAACTCATAGGGTTATTTTAGGAATTAACTGAGCTAATATAGGCAAAAGAGCTTTGCATGTTGTGTGCTAAGTGTTAGGGGTTCCTAATAAAGTGTAAAATGCCATCTTTGCCCTCAAGGACCTTAGAATCAAATTGGGGAGGAGATGCTAACACCCACGATACAATTAGAAAACGGCAGACTTCTGACTGTGCACTAACCCAGTGCAACAGGAGTTCAGAGGAGAGAGAGATCAACATAGACAAGGAGGGGAAAATTACTGGGCACTCCCTGTGGACTTAGTGCTGTCCCCTGCAGTTACAAACCCTCTGAGCAACCCTGCTATATAGGTGTCGTTGTGCCCGTTTTACAGTTGAGGAAACTAAAGCTCAGACAAGTAACTTGTCCAAGGCGCATAGCTGGTGTTTAAACCCATGTCCAGCTGACTTTAAAGTCGATACTCTTTTCACTCCTCAGTGTGGCAAGAGGAGGATTCTTGGAGGAGTGGGATGTTAGTGAGGGTGAAGCATGGATTGGATGTCGATGGGCAAAAGAAAGGCTGGCCCATGACAGGGATCGATAAAAAAAAAAAAAATGGACATAGCATGAGCATGGGATGAACCTGATGGGATTGGTACTAGGTTGCCATTGGCTTGTAGTTGTATGTGGCAATGAATGAATGAATGAATGCATGAATGAATGAATGACCATGGGCTCCCGTCCTTTATCCCTTTTGTCTAAGTGGTCTGGCAGTCATGCAGGATGGATTGGGGGGCCATGTGGAGGTAGAAGCCCAGCTGGTGGGTTCTTGGAGCAGTTCAGGGGTCAGTTGGTGAGCTCCTGGATTAGCGTGTGGAACAGAAAGGAAACACAAAGCCTGGGATGGCCTTTGAAGGAAGAAGCAATAGCATTTGGATACAGAGAATGAAGGAGAAGAGCCAGAGATGACTGACATGCTGCCCGACTGGTGATTCATCTATTTCCAAACGTTTATTTGGTGCTTCTTATATTAATAATATATGGCTGACCTTATGCCACGTTCCAAGAATAGTGGTGGCCCAAATAGACAAGGTCTCCACCCTTACATGGGGGAGACAGAAAATCAACAAGTAAACCAACACCTGTACCATCTAATGCCAGGAAGTGCTCAGTGCCATGACGAAGCATGAAGCAGGGGAGGGGAAGAGGGGATGAGGGAGAGCGTATGAGTGGACATGAGTTGGTCAGGGAGGGCTCTGAGGGGGTGACATTTGAGTAGGACAATAGAATTCCGAGTTTCCAAGCCCGAGATCTTCTAGGAGACCATAAGAGTGCTGCTGCCTCGGGAAGAATCCCTTGCATGTCCCCTGGAGTGCCCTGTAGCCATGATCCCTGTTTTGCAGTTGAGGAAGCTGAGGCCCAGGGCGTATGGGAGCACGTGGGTGCCCAGTGGCAGCTCTGTAGAGTGGGATTAAAGTCTGGCTCCCAGCAGGGCCCTTGCCTTCCTGCTGGCAGCTCCCCCAGCAGGGCTGGTGACTTCCAGTCCCGCATGGCTCCTCCCCTTCTCCCTGGAGGTATTTTTAGCCTCACAGAGCCCCTTCCCAGGGGCTGCTGTTGCCTTGCCATTCTGCTTCACTTGCTTTCACCTGCTCAGAGGCAGCAGTGACAGGGCTGCGGGCGGCACATCAAGCTGTCCCCAGCTTCCTCGAGGGGTGTGGGGGGGAGGG
Organism: Avahi laniger; assembly: GCA_963575035.1. NCBI lineage: Eukaryota > Metazoa > Chordata > Mammalia > Primates > Indriidae > Avahi > Avahi laniger. The sequence goes on along the minus strand of CAUYSK010048757.1, from coordinate 59,746 downwards.
CAGCTGAGGGTGACCACCCTCGGCAGCGTGGGCAGGCAGGAGGCCTGTCAGCGCCTGGGGTGACTGCCAACAGATCCCTCTTGGGGTCAGCTCTGAGTAATGAGGGCGAGGGGAGGAGGGCTGCTGGCTGTCAGCGTGGGCAGGGGTGGGGTGGGAGGGAGACGGTGGGTGAGAGGCAGGGAAGGAGGGAGGAGGAATTTGTTTTGGAGAGAGACAAGCTGAGGAGGTGGCAGAGGTGGCAGCTTGGCAGGTGGTGTTGATCGTGAAGTATGTGTTTTTGTGAGTGTGTGAGTGTCGCAGGCCCGGGATACAGGCCTTTCCACCCGAGGCCCCCAGTGAGTGTGTGCACTTGTGAGTGTGTGTGGGAGCATGCGTGGGAGCAGTCCTGACCTTCCCACCGCGAGGTCCCCAGGGCTACTCTTCCAGGCCAGGTCCCCGGGACTGCCCCATTTCCCCTGCACCCCAGGCTACTCTCGTGCCTTATTCCTCTTCTGCTGCCCCCTCCTCTCTGTCCCCAAAGACCTCGGCAGGTGCTTTCCCTGGCTGGGAGTTTACTGCTACTCATTACCAAAGAATGACCTGGAGGAGGCGAGGGTGCTACACACGTGACCAGTGTGGGACTTACAAAGGTTTAAAAATAAACCTTGCTGTGTTCTTGTAGCCACTGTCCTGGGGCTGTGGAGCTGCCAGCAACCTCTCTGGATAGTCTCTTTGATTCTTGAAGGTAGAGCTCACTCCACCCCCACCCCAGGTCACACTGACCCTTTCTGGGAGATGCACACAGAATGGTGGTGTCAGGAGTCCAGCCCAGGAGACCACGAGGGCCAAGGCCTTTGTCACTGGTTGGGAGCCCCAGGTAGACCAAACACGGGAGGCCTGAGCTGATGGCCGCCCCCACCCAGTAGGCCAGGCATGGGGTGAGGAGCCAGGGCTCGTGCCTTGGGTCCAGATGCCAGGCCTGGCTGGCGCTTGGGACACTCGGCGGGTGGGAAATGTGGGTACAGGAACGTGGGGTGACGACTGCAGTTACACTCCTCACCCCATCAGGACTTGCTCCAGTACACCCATGAGCTGGTCAGCCGTCAGAGCAGGGCGGCATCTTCCGCCGTGTCAGTGAAGGTAGAAGGCTGAGGAGCTGGAGCCGGAGGTCCTGGTGGCTGTAACAGTGTGTGGGAATTTGGCAGTTGTGGGCTTTCCAGTCAGACTGTCCTGCGTTCAGGTCCTGGCTCTGCCCTTAGTAGCTGAATGACCTGGGCCAAGCTACTTAACCTCTCTCTGTTGCCTCAGTTCCCTGATCTGTGAAAGGGAGAGCAAAGGAGTAGCTCCTTCTTGGGGTTGTGAAGACTTAATGAGATGCACAGGGGAATAGCTGAGTGATTTGGGGTGAGTTACCTAACCTCTCTGGGCCTCAGTTTCATTGCCTGTAAAATGGGGTTGTTGTGGTCACAAAGGTCATGATGGGCGGCCTGGGGCGATCCAGTGGGGTGCTCAGGGCCTCACAGAGCGTGCTCCGGCACTAGCGATGGCTATAATAACAAGCATTCCCATACCCCCTGTCTCCCCAGGCTCGTGGCTCTGCGGGGGGCCGGAGGAGGCATGACGCCGCCTCTCAGGAAGACCATGACAAGCCTTACGTCTGTGACAGTAAGTATGGGCAGGTCCTGCCTTCCTTCCTGTGCTTCTGCCCCTGGCCCACCCTGCCGTGGGCTTCTTGGCTGTTGACGTGCCAGCCCAGCCCCGAGCTTGCTGATCCCTCTCGGGCCCGCACCCCAGCTTGCTGCCGGCCATCTCCATGGCAGCCCCCACTTCCTCCTGGTGTTTCTGCGTCGGGGAAGCCAGTTGGGGCCTCCCGCCCCGGCGCTGTGCTCCTCTCTCCGGCAGTGCCCTCCTGCGTACGCTCTTCCAGCTCTCTCTCCTTCACTCTGTCTCCTTTAAGATTCATTCTCTATTTCTTTCTCTATTTCAGAGAGTTACAAACAAAAGCATAACTCAAAACCCTCCGACAAAGGTACTTGGCTCTTGTGGCTTTTCATTTGTTTCCCTTTAATTTCCTTTTTCTCCCTCTCTCCTGTCCTAGGTAGGGCAAGTTATGAATCTTCCTGTGCGATGACTTATTTAATAAATGGCCTCGATCCATCTCCAGTCTTTGTCACTTGCTTCCTAAACATCTTCTGGACAAGCGGCTGCCTGGCTCCTGGGTGTAGGGTCTGCAGACAGAGCTGGGGAGGCCTGCGGGACAGGAGCAGCAAGGAGCCTTGGCCGCTTGAGGAGGATGTGGTCTGCTCCAGACAGCTTTTGTCCTCACTTGCCGGAGCGCTGGGTGGTGGATTTAAGGTCTTTGTCCGATTTGTCCTCTTGCTGCATTGGGTGCCATCTGCTCATTCCACGGCAGGGCAGCCCTCAAAACCACACTCCTGACGATCTCCCCTTCCCGTCTTCTCTCTGAGGACCAGAGTTCTGCCATTGGAGGGAAGGGGCTGCCCTGGGGGACAGCAGTGAACCAGCTGAGGCAGGGCCCTGGCATGGTGTCCCTAGGGCCCCCCCCTTGCCAGGGTCTGCAGTCTCCGTGAAGGCAGACAGAGAGCCAGGGGGGAAGGGGGCACAGGAACACGCTGGGGGTGGTGCCTTTTTCCTCCTTCTTCACTGGCCTCTTTTGATTTCAAAAAGTTATCCTGTGCCTGGTGGGGTGACAGCTGGTTGAGAACATTTTGCTAGAAGAACTCAAACTCCATGACCCCCATCTGGCTGCTTAATACACCATGCAGATGCCATTCCTGAGAGACTCCTGTAGGTCCACCCCAAAGCAGGTCTGGGCCAGGCTGAGGAGGGAGCAGGGGACGGGGTCCGATGCCTCTTAGCAACACCAGGAGGAGCCTGCTCTGGCCTGGGCCTTGCTTCCTGGTTGGGGTGCAGTCTTGCTCTGACGCGTAACAGCCTGAGTGTGCTAGCCATTGGGAGACTGGTTCTGGGCTTGGGCTGGGAAGGGTCCTCAGACCCCCAAGGAGCAGGCTTTCCAGCTGTGTCTGGCTGAGGCAGCCCATCTATCAAGAATGCCAACAGCTGCTTTGGAGCTGGAGCATTGCCACTCTGTTCCTCTTTTTAAAAGCTTTATTTTCATCATGCTATTTTCTGCTACCGTAGAGAGTGGGATGACTTTTGGCTCTATCTCTACAGCTTTCATTGGACCCCTAGCCAATAGCAATCCCATATGTTCCCAGACACACCTGTGTGACTTTTCCTCTGACCTCACCTTCCCCCCACCACTTCCTCTCTTCCCACCTTTGTCTCGAAGGTCGGCCTCCTCGTGGATTGTCTCCATGCAGCGCCCTTTGTGGACGTCCCTCTCTTGCCTGGCTCCTCTTTTTCTGCACAAAGCGCTTGCATCAAGCCCTCTCCTCCAAGCCCTGTGGCTTTGTTACCAGCTTTCAGTGCCCTTTGCTGCCTCCTGTTGTCCTCCCCACAGGGTCTCCTCCTCCTTCTGTTTACCCCATAATCGCAGGCTGCTGTCAGCTTTCTGGAAGTCTCTGCAGCTGCTGTCTTGGCTTTGCCTGTGCATGTGCTCCTTGGTGGAGCGAGGGCCACCGTGGGTTACCCTTCTCTCTTCTGGCTCTCTTAGGAAATTGTGTGGCAGCTCAGTGATTAATAGACTTTATTTTTATCTGGTGCCCTTCAGACATGTGATCCTTTGGGATAGAAATGACCTTTGGAGAGGTCATGAGGCCCACCCCCACCCCTGAACTGGGCAAGGAGTGCTTTTAATAATCTCTAATGCATCCTAAGTAGAGAGGTGTTTGGCTGCCTCCTTGAGTGTCCCCAGGGGTGGTGTTACCATAAGCTGCCCTTTCTTCCATGATGCCAGCTGTGCTTTGAATGATTGTTTTTCCTTAACAGGAGCTGAAAATTTTCTCTCCTGCAGGTCCCCTTGTCTTTTGCGCATCTTTCCCCAACAAATAGGCACATCTCTTAACATCCTTCGTATTCTTAGCTGACCTAGGGCCCCACCCCATAATCTCTGTGGCACCCTGCTCCGAATTCCCCAGGTCTACATTTAAGCACAGCACTCGTATTGGAAGTAGCGTCAAGGCCAAGTGGCTCAAAGAGCAACAGACAAATGTCATTGTTTATTTCACGCATCAGCTCTTAGCACAACCCGTATCTGCAGAGGGTGGAAGCCTTTGGCCATCCTATCGCGCTCTGCACCGTCTCAACAACCTCCAGTCAGAGCCTGTCCTGCCCTGCGTCTGCCTCTCCAGGTGCACGTGCTTCTGCTTAAGTGTTTGATTATTCCTTCTTCTACAAATCACTCTGCATTTGGCCCTATTGAGTCTCAATAAACACATCCAATAATATGTGACTTCAATATACAAGATTCAATAAAGGCAGATTTAAAGACATTGCCCAGTAGTTAAATTTCACTCTCCGCAGATTTGCAGTCCCTGCCATTTTTGTATCATTTATGGTTTGATTTGCATAATTCCCCCTCTATCTTTCAAGTTATTTATGAAAATATTAGGTCACCTTGGACCCCAACACCTCTTTCTGGGTTTATGTGGACTGGTAAGAGCAGGTTTCAGACATGGTTGTATTTAAGTCTTCCTGGCATAAGTTTCTAAATATGGTTGTCCTATTGCGCTCTTGGTCCAAGCTTCCCTTTCAAAATGGGTGCTTGAAATATTACCTTGGCTGCTAACTTCAGGTGATAGATAGTTTGGATAGTTTGCCTATTGCCTTTCACTCAACCATTGAATTAATTTTATCTCAAGAAGTATTAAATCATCTGAATGTAATTTATTTTTTACCCAATCCATGGTGTGTATGTGTACGAATACTTCATTTTCCAGCAAGTAACTAATCTCTATTAATTATCCTGAAAGTTTACCAAGCTTAAGGATTAAAGTACTGTTTCTTCCCTTTCAATCTCTTGCCTAAGGAAACATGTTCATTGTGCACAAGTGAAGCAACAGAACAGGACTTTGTGGGAAAGGCTGTCAGTGTTTGTCAGATTGCAGACCTGGGCCATCTGCACAGAAATACCTGCTAGTTAAAATGCAGATTCCTGGGCTCCACACCAGATCTCCTGTATCCGAATCACAGGAAGGGCAGGTCCAGGAGCCTGCATTTTTTGAGAGCTCAAAAGGGGATTCTTACGTATACTGACTTTTGAGAATCACTGGTCTACATATCCAGACTCGAAGGCTTCCGGACTCCAACTGCCCAGCCCTTTTATTATTCCCTGCTTTTCGCATCTGGAAGTTCTTGAGTCTCCAGGAATTCTCCAGGCAGCTTGCCACTGGCTTGCATCACTGTTTTAGTTGGTCTCTTTAGAGTCTTTCCTTTCCAGTTCTTTTAGCCTTGATATAAAACTCAGCAGTCCAGTATAAAACTCAGCAATGCAGCACTTGATTTTAATTTACTTAGTAGCTTTAAATCCTAATAGTATCATTAGCCCCATTTTATAGGCAGGATGATAACTGGGGACAGACATGTGAAAGGAATCCTTGGGTTTGGCTACTAGAATGTTTTAAAAATCATTTAAAGAGTTTGCCATTTTTCTTCCTAACTACTCCCAACCCTGAGATTTTCCTGTTCCTGTCATTGGGGCAGACTCCTGATGAGAGACCCATTTTTCCATCTTCTTTGTTCAAGGAACATCATAGAAAAGAAGTTGGTGAGAAGGGGTTGATATTCAGGGAGAACATTTTGTCTCTAAGCATTAGCCATTTAGGGAGGGGCAGAGCAAGCCTCTGTCCTTTGGCGGGGCACAAGGGGAGTGACTTGGGAAGTTTTTTTTTTCCTTTCCAGTTTTTTCTAAATCATGGTAATAATTCCTGCTAATGGATATTTACTGTGTGCAGAGCAAGATGCTAAGCATTTTATATAGATGGTCTCGTAGATCCCCACACTAACCTTGAGAAGCAGGGACAAGCTGACTCCATGTTACTGTGAAGAAACTAAAAGGCTCAGAGAGGTGAAGGGACTTTTCCAAGGTCACACAGCTGGTTAATGCCAAAGCTCAGAACCGACACACCCTAGGACATCTCCTGCACAAATTGATTAAATACGCCCTCCTATCCTGGAGTTTGGTTCTCCTGAGAGCTGAGGAAAAAAATGTTTTAAAAGTTAATAGTGGCACGCACACCTTATTTATGAGGTGGGGCTCTGTCCACTGTTGACGGACCTCTAGGTGTCAGGGTGGCAAGCTGGCATCAGGTAGTAATTGTAACTGAAGTGGAATGGAATGAACTATGTGATTTTGAGCCTTTTAAATGGAAATCTATTAAAATCACCCCCTTCCCCACCACCACCACTAGGGCCTGAGGGTGATTAGTGACAAAAGGCAAATGGACGTCACCAGAGCCCTCCTACTAGCATGACTCACCTCTGAGTCTCCTCCGCCTGGTGTTCCCGCGTCAGGAGTGGGACCTCTCACCCCAGCCTCTGGAATGTTCGTGTGCCACCTCCACCCCCCACACAGGTATTTTTGATTGTGTGACCTGCGACTGAAAACCTCACCGCTTCATGGCGTTGCCTCCCTCTGGAAACCTGGTGGAAGGAACCAGCCCAGCGGGGCCCGTGTCAGATTAGGGTCTGGGGTCTCTCCCTGCTCTGAAACGTCGTGCTCCTTGGTGGTGGCGAACTGCAGGGAGAAGGGTATCAGGCTTAAGCAAAGAGTCCAGAGGTCTAGTCCTGCTTCTACCTCGCGACATCTATGGCACCAGTTTCCTCGTTTGTCAGTGAGGGGTGGCTCCTCTCATGGGTCTTGGGACTGCCCCGATCAGCACCCCTCCCCCACACCGCGGGCTCCTTTCTTCCCTTAACAATGGGGCCTCTTTACCCTGAGACAAGATGTCTCAAGGACACGAAGGGAGGACTGGCCTGGAGGATATCACAGAAACTGTGTCACACGCCAAGAGGGGCTATGGACCCCCCCGTGGGGCAGATACAGTTGAACCTGAGGCAGTCCCAAAATCTGCTTAACCTCACCCTCCTTCAGATTACTCTGGTTTCACCCATACCTGAGTGCAGCAGGGAGAATCAGATGACTATTGCAGTCTTATTAAAAAAATTTTTTTGAGGGCATTAAGGCCCACGAGCTTCCATTGCGAGCTGCAATGGGAAAGCCAATAATGTGGCCTTCAGGCTGGCTGGCCTCATCGCTGGAGGGAAGCGGGCTCATCACTCAGTTGTCTGGTGGGTCCTTGGACGGGGTAGGCTGGGAAAGGCTCGGTGTCCCAGAAACTTGATTTGTGGAGTGGGGCCCGTGGCATGGGATTAATCCCTGGAGATCGAGTGTGTTTGTTGCGGCAAAGCTGAGTCTGTTTAAATATTTAGGTGCCACTGAGTCGTGGGCACAGGATGCAGAGTGTCCAAGCAGGGCTGGCTGGAGGCAGCGCTGGGGAGAGGGGAGAGGCTGAAGTTTCTCTTTGCTGCCCTCAGACCCTCCTGTCTCTGCCTCCCTTGCTTCTGCAGCCTGTGCCTCCCCTCCAGGGCCGGCGTCTTGCCCATTGAGCGACTAACCTAGGCTCGCCTTTCCTGCACTGTGACCTGCACCCTCTGGACTGTTTCCTCATCATCCGCCAGGTCCTTTTTCTCAGCCAGTTGCTACTTGGTGCAAACCATGTGACAGATAATGCCCATTAAAGTGTGGATGACCCATGAGAGGGTAGATATTCACATCTGTAGAGGTCCTTTTTTCTATTTTTAAAAATAACTTTTTCTATAGAAATAGTATTTGCTCATTATAGAAAAAATCAGAATTTACATAAAATCGGATATGTAAGAAAGGAAAAATAAAAATCACCCATAATCTCACACTTCAGAGATAACTGACATTTTGTTTTGCTGTGTACTATTCTAGAATTCACTCTTTCTCTCTCTCTCCCCCACACACACGCACACACATGCACACATACACATATGACCAATAAATGATACATACCATTTTAACCCAGCCACCCACCCACTCAACAATGCACGAGGAACAACTTTCTATGTCAATAAATACATTTTTATGACTCATTTGCAGGGCCATATAGTGTTCCATTACATGGACATGCCACGGTTTATGGACATGTCCCAGTTTGCTCAATGTTCTACCTGTTAAATGGTTGGACATCTTATAATCTGTTCACTATTAAAAAATAATACTGCCTCTATATCTTTGCACAATGCTTTTATTAATTCCTAGGAGCAGAATTGTGAGGCCAGAGGCTACACAGCTTTGGTTTCTCTTATTTCAGGTCACGGGGGAAGTATAGGAAAGCAGGCAGCCTGCTCGGTGCCAGCCAGCAGGAGAGAGTGGGTGAAGGAGAACGTTCACTGACTTGGGAGCGGATCTGCTGCTTGTTATCTGGGATGCGGAGACAGTCATTTTGCTGCTGGGAGTCTCCATTTCTGCAGGGGATGGTGCATGGTTGGGAAAGCTGTGATGATGTATGAAAAGACAAAAAAGTTTGCACTTGGTACGTGCTTCACGAGGGTGTCCCTCACCTTTACCTTTCCTTATTTCCTCTTTTTTCAGTAAGACAAGGCTGATCTCACACAAGGAGATGCTACACTGCCAGGTGGTATTTAATCCAGGTGACACTGTACATTGTAGGAGCAGGGGAGGGAGTGGTCACACCAGGGGAGGCTGTCCTCAGGGTGCCAAAAAGGCCCTCAGTGAGTGTGGATTGAACTGTCTGTGTGTGGGGGGGCACGGGGGGAAGCGGTAATAATAGTAAAGCTAAAGTTTGTTGACTCACATTAAGTCTGGGACTGGAATGTTCGATGGGCTTCATCTGTATTAACTCTTCAACCCTCACAAAAGTGCCATGAGATAGATGCTTCGGTGGTCTCCATCCTACAGATAAGGAAACTGGGGAGATGAGGGGTTAATTCACTTTCCTGAGGCCACACAGTGAATAAGTGGCAGAGACAGGATTTGATCCCAGTCATTGATCTCTCTCTCTCTCTCTCTCCTTCCCTCCCCTACCAGCCCCAACACACACACACACACACACACACTCACACACACACACACACACACACACACACACACTCTCTTACCTCTTTCTGGAACCTGCTGGTGACTTGTGCATACCTCCACCTGGGCCACCTCTCCCATCGTGCGATAACTGTTTGTCTATTTGTCCGTTCCCTCAAGCTGGACTGGGAGCCTTCTGAGGGCAGGGCCATGTCACAATCAGTTGCATCCCAGTCCCGGCACAGCGGGGCTTCCAAACTGTTGATGAATAGCTTGGAGAGGGGAATGTGGGACGTACGTACCAGGCAGAATATAGCTCAGCATGGCCCACGCGGAGTGTTTGGGTAGGAAGATTGAGGGTGTGGTGGATTTCTGGGAAGGCCAGGCTGAGTTGTGTAGTCAATGGCGAATCCTGACAATTCCAGAGACGTTTCTAGGAAGGTGAATCTGCAGGATCAGGCGTTCAGGGAAGAGAGCCTGAAGCCTGATGGTTGAGAAGAGCCTTTTCTGGTCAGCTAGGAGAAGACATGAAGTCTGGATGGTAGTGACAGCAGGAATGAAATGGACAGGGCTTTGTGGAAAACAAACCCACAGAACCTGACGGAGGAGAGACGGGATGCAGGAGCAGGAGAGAGGAGTGAGGGAGGGGGCAGTGGTGACGCTTGACATCTTGCACGTGGGTAGTTGAGACACGAGGGGAGGCTTAGCTGGAATATTCTAAAAGGGGAAGTAATTTGGGGAAGTGATGAACTGACATGAGTTTGCAGGAATGGTGGGAAATCCAGGCAGAAATGTCTAACAGATGCTAATGGACATTTGTTTCCCCAAAGGAATTGAGGAACTTACACTGATGTAGGTTGGAAGAAGGCCTACCTTGGTGAGCAGCGATGAATCACACTTGATAGGTTGGGACCCACAAATAAAGCCTGCTCCGCATCTGAGACAGCAGTGATGTCAGATGTCACCCAGGCATGGGAGGCAGATGGAGATCCTGAGAGGGGATGCTGGCAAGATTCCAAAATGTTTGGGGGCTGCCACACCTTCTGATAATTGGGTCTGACTTTTGACCTTTCTCTGTTTACCTTCCCCAGAAATGTTGATGATTATATTTATTATTTACATTATTTTTATTGTAAGAGTAAAAAAAAAGAATTCCATTTTACTCTTCAAGCTAACTAAAGACATGCTAATGTAGGACTCATGAGAATAAGGAATCAAAGACATGGCCCTACAGGGCGATGAGGATTGGAAGCCTGGGATTTGGGTCTCTGCTGGGTTATTTTCTATTAACCTTAGACGGTTTCCAAGAGGGTTAAATGAGACAGCTTGCAAAACAATTAGCTCACTGGTTGGTTCATAGATGTTCTCAGTAAATATTTATTTTCTTAATGCCAAATCAAGAAATGGTACTTATTTAACACCTAAGCTGAGTCCCAGTTGTGTTCTGATGCACTAGCTACTGGAGTTGCCAGAGTCCAGGGAAGCAATCTGATAAAGTGAAATGAATTATTAAAAATAGCTAATGTTTTTTTGAACATGTGCTGTGTGCCAGACACTGTGCGAAGCGCATTACAATGATGAACTCATTCAGTTCTCATCACACCCCTGTGAGGTACAAACTATCATCCCCACTTTATAGACAAGGAAACTGAGTCTTACAGAGATTAGCTGCCCAAGATCACATAGCAAATGAGCTGACCCAGGGAGGCTGACTCTGGAGTGCACCAGCATTCTATCACCCTGCTGCTCAGCGGGGAGGAAATAGTCCCACTAACGCAGTAAATGCTTTGGTTTCGGGGGTTTCTCGTTTCTCTGCTGGGGATCCAGAATCAGATTACATAGTATTTTGAAATGAGGGTCTTGTTGCTTATCTGTGTTTTTCCTGTCTTTAACCAGGAGTCACATTTACATGTAGTGAATTCCTAAAATAAGCAGAACACTCTCCCTTGATAAATACACAGGACTTGTGGGTCACTGGAGTTTGATAGATCCTGGGTCAGTGCCAGGCCCCGAGGAATGTGGCTGTAAAATATCAGGACGTTACGCCCCATCCCTACTCCAGCCTCCTGTGTTGCTATCCAGAAGAATTCAGTTTAACATAAGCATCAGGGGTGGCCTGGAAGAAGACATGAAGCCCCAGGAGGGCATTGGCAGACCTTGCCAGCTGGGGTGGGGAGGCGGGGCGCAGCTAGCCCTTGGGCCGGGAGCCTGCATCAGTTTTCGGTTGCAGTTGAGGAAATAATAGCTTCAGGAGGTACACAGGCTTTCGAAGGCCCAGAAGAAAGAGAGCTGTGAAGTTGCTAGAATGGATGAGATCTAGAGAGACCATCTGATCCAACCTCCATATTTTACAGATTAAAAAAATCAAGTCCCAGAAAGTTCTGAGATTTGTCCAAGGTGCATAGCAGGTTAGTATCGGACTCAGGGCCAGGCCCCAGGTCTCCAGGAGGCCACCTGCTCCACTGGCCTCAAGGCTTCAAGGGTGGAGTCCAGGGTAGGGGAAGCCCACCCGGGTGTGGTAGGCCTGGACTTGCCCAAGAAGGGCTTCTTGTCACTTAAACAGGAGTGGGCCTGAACATTGCAGGACCTGGATGAATCTTGAAGCCACAACTTTTATCGCTTTGAGTTCTGCAGAGCCAAAATCGGCTCTTGAGAAAAGCCCGGATGGTTAAAATAGTCTTACCGATTAACGGCCTCCCCCAGTGTATGCAAGTCTGAGCTGATGGCGTTTTGAAGCATCTTCTAGGTTTTGTCCCAGTGCGAGTTTGTATCTGAGAGTCACATGGGGCTTTTCTCACACTGGGCTTCTCCCCACTGGGGGGAGTTGGTGATGGGCATGCCTCCATCCCCCAGAGAGAAGATGGAGGGCTCTTGGGAAGGGGTGAGGAGCTCTGAACTTCTACAAACCAGCCTGGCAGGTTGTGATTCTCCCGTCAATCTGCCTGCGCCCTGGCAGGACACAGGATTCTGCTCAGAAGAGCTGAATGCAAGGGAATTTGACGACAGAATGATTACGGAGGTGTGGGCAGGATAATGGTACTGACAAGGGAGAGTGGGGCCTTCCCAGCTCCAGCCCCAAGGAGCAGGGGGAACACATGGTTCCCAGAGCAGGGAAGGGCTGGGGCCTGGGGTAGGGGCAGCCCCTGTACCAGCACAGAGCACAGGTCCCCAACTTGTCTCTCTTCTCACCCCCTGTTCTCCTGCCGGTGCCTCCCTCTGGCCACACTCTGCCAGAAGCAGAGAGCAAGGGAGTGTGAGTGAGGCAGGCCGTGGAGGTCAGCCCCAGGCCCTGGGGGTGGGTTGGGAGGGGGCAGTGACAAACAGAGACTGACCGGTGCATCTTTCAGGCCTGTGCTTCTAACATTGACAGACCTGAGTTCAATTCTTGGCTCCGCCGTACAGGTAGTTGCTTAAACTCCCCCAGACTCAGTTTCCTTATCTGTAAAATGGGTCCCCTCGCCACATGAGCTGTTGAGAGTCTGTGTAGGAATGTGCGCCTGGTGGTGTCTGCCTCGGAGGCGTGGGCAGATGACAGGCACTGCTGGGCCTGTGTTGTGGATGAGGAAGCCATCTGCAGAGACAAGGGAGTGGTGTCCTCAGGGCTGTATGTAAGTGCCATGGGGCAGAGCTGGGAATGAGATGCGGCTGGTGACTCCCAGGGCCCGGGCTTTGTCTCCTGGACGCTCATCCTGTAATTGCTTTCCGTCTCTCGGAAACCACTGGCTCAGATGCCCACTGCGTGCTCCAAGTTGGGCTGATGAAAATGTGCCAGAGTCATTAAGTTATCAGTGGGGAAGGCGGCCGCTTCTCCCAGGCAGGAAAGATTCTGTTGTCTGCTGCAGCTGGCTTTGTTCACACAAACTGTCCCCCTTCCCCCTCCTCCCCCTCCTCCCCCCACCCCTGCCCAGACAAGGAACGAGCAGGGTAGGATTGAAGGGGAGGCAGGGGCATGCTGTAAATATTTTGGGGTGACACTAAAGGCATTCGTAACTGCAGACGGGAGGCTCTGCAGGGAGAATCCAGTTCTGGATCGGGAAGTGGGCAAATGCTATTTCTGCAGCTTGACAGATGGATCCGCCCCAGGGGGAAGGAGAAAGAGAAGGCAAGCTGGACCTCCCTTATTGTCACAGCCGTCGCTCTCCACGCACACCGTGCCAGGAACACAAAATCCAGGTGCATGCTCGCCAAGGTGAAAAGAAGGACCTTAGCCTGTGCACAGGCAGAGCTGACTGGTCCCCAGGGTGGTGGCTTCCGAGGTGCTGATGCAAAGGAGCTTGCCCCGGGGAAGGGCACAGGAGCGGGAGGACGGAGCAGGGCCCCCTCTGCATGCGTCAGCAGTCATGGGGCTCAGTCTGATTCCGCACGACAGACATTTCCAGAGTGAGATTGCCGACAGGGTTAAAGGATGGCAGATGGTTCCAATACTTTATTTTCAAAATGTTTCTTTCCTCACCCCCTTTTCCTTACTATTCCACCACCTAAGACTTCAGAGGAAAAATGACTACACTCCCCGCCTTTCGAGTCTGTTCTCTAGGCTGAGCCCCATGTGAGCTGGGATTGTTTGAAGTACGTTCTCTCATGCGGCTCTCACCACTGTGAGTAGGTGTGCTGTCACCACCATCCTTGTTGTCCAGAGAGGACACTGAGTCACAAAGAGGTTTAGCAACTTGCCCAAGATCACACAGTTGGTCATCAGCAGAGCTGGGACTTGAACCCAGGCAGATCAGCTGGGGCCCACGCACTTACCCACCAGAGAGCCTGCCTCTCTGCGGGCAGGGCTGACCCAGAAGCAAGGCCAGAGCAGTCGATGGCACTGAAATGACGACTACTGCTTGGCTAACTGCTCTAGCTAGACTTTCAGAGTTATCTCAGAAGGGAATCGTATTCTAGACTCAGGGCTGATTGGGACCTGGATTTGACCCAACAGCTCTGCTGCTATCAGGCTGGCTGTTTGGAGTAACTTAGTCCCAGATCTCCACTCCCAGCCCCGCCAGCTTTCCAGGACTGGCTACATGATTTGCAGGACCCAGTACGAAATGAATTTGAGGAGCCCTTGTTCAATAAATATTAGGAATTTCAAGATGGCAACAGCAGAACATTAAACCAAGCATGGGGCCCTTTTGAACATGGACCCGGTCTGGATGCACAGGTCATGTGCCCATGAACCTGGCCATAGCGTTTGCAGTGATAGGAAGACATGCTTAAATACAGAAGGTGAAACACTGCTGGCTTTTCCAAGCCAGTCAAAGTAGGATTTTCAAGGAGCTTCTTTCCATTGAAACATTGCAGTCTGATCCTGATGCAATCCAACCAAAATAAATCTTGGAAGTCTTGATTGTGTTCTTGCCCCTAAGATGAAATCATTTGAAGGACTAGGACTTGGGGTCAGAGGCTTTGTTTGAGGGTCAGCTTGTTGCTTCATTAAGTCCAATCCCTTCTAACCCTGCCTTTCAAACCCCCTTCCCCCTACCGCCTCCCCCTCAGCCTGTGGCCCTGCTGGAGGAGCCGCCATGGCAAAGCACAGGCTCCACCCGAGCCTCCCCTGGCCCTGTACTCCCCTCCAGCCTCCCTGATCCCTCCTCCCACAGCCATGCTGGGAGGACTCAAGTGTCAGCCCCGTCACCGCTTCCTCCCTTCTAGAGCATCCCGGCTCTCTGCAGTCGTCTTATCCTCCATAAGGTTGCGGATTCTCTTCTCACTAAGGTGACCTCCCGATTGCCAAATCCAGTAGTCTCTTCTCATCCCCATCCCTCGTGAACTTTCTCGGGCACCTGATGTTGCTGTGGCTCTGCCTCTGTGCGGAGTCGGCTCACCTCTCTTTACAATGGGGTTGCGAGTCACTGTGAGTAAATTCACTTGAGGCACTTGGAACCGGCCTGGCCCATTGTAGACTCTCCACAGCTGTTAGCAGAAACTGTGACATTGTCATTGTCATCTTGAGACCCCACTCCTTTGGCTTATCTTGCTCACTCCTGTGCGAGTCTTTCTTAACAAATTAAAAAAAAATCAATTTCTCTTTCTCCACCAGTTTCTTAGGATACTGGTGTTTTCTGAGTTCTGTCCTATGTCCACACCTCTCTTTTCTCTCTCCACAATCTCTCTTGGCTCTTCTCTCCATACTTACAACATCTGCTGCCACCCTGCCAATTCCAAAATCCACCTCTCTTTCTCAAGCTCCAGGTGTACAAAGCCAACCCCAGACTGAAATCATTCTCTTCCTTCTTTAAATCTGGTTTTTCTTCTACGTCTTTCTACCCAGTTGTCCAAGTCAAACACCTGGGCATCTCCATTGCTTCCCTCAGCTGATGCTGAGCCCCTGCCGCTGGTCACTGGGGGTGCAACATGTGCGAACACACAGAGCCTGCCGTGCTCGTTGCTGGGGGAGAGACACCTACAGATGCTCCTCAGCTTACGATGGGGCCGCATCTGGTAAACCCATCATAAGTAGAAGATATTATAAGTCAAAAGAGCATTTAATACACCTAACCTACCGAATATCATAACTTAGCCTCACTGACCTTAAATGTGCTTAGAACCCTTACATTAGCCTACAGTTGGGCAGAGTCATCTAACACAAAGCCTATTTTATGATAAAGTGTTGAATATTCATGTAATTTATTCAGTACTGTACTTAAAGTGAAAATCAGAATAGTTGCATGGGTACTCAAAGTATGGTTTCTACTGATGCATACCACTTTCTCACTATCATAAAGTCAAAAAATCACAAGTCAAGCCATTATAAATTGGGGACTGTCTGTACTGACACAGGATTAGTCCTGGGAAGGTAAAAACTTGGGGTCCTAAGTTTGATTGGAAAGACTTCCCTGGAGAAGGACATTGGAAGTGAGATCTGAAGGGTGATTAAGCCCTAGTCAGGCAACCTGGGGATGGGGGGCATTCTAGGCAGAGGGAAGAGCTTGTGCAAAGGCTCTGTGGTGGGAAGAAAAATGTTTAATAAACGCAAAGGCCAGAGGGCAGGAGGGCGGAGCAGGAGGTGGGAAGCGGCGCCCCATGAGGCGGGAGAGGTTGGTGGGCTGGGGGGAGCGTGGCCAGGAAGGCCACGTTAGTTAGTCTTTCTAGGTTCCTCTGTGCTGTCTTACCCACACCCCTTCCACCGGATTCTCTGTGTTTCATGCCTCTTCCACCCCGTTGTTCCTCTCCACGCCTAAGTCCTCATTGCTTCACCCGTGGACAAAGTAGCCCCTTGCCACTTTCAAGTCCGTTAGCAGCAGTTCTAACATTAACCTGGATAAGACCCTCCCCTGGCTCCCCCAGCGTCAGGAGAAAGCCCTGCCCAGCTTCCTCTGCTATTAGCCCCCCTCATACATGCCCCGACCCCTCCTTCCCTCCAGCTTTATTAGACTCCCTGAAGTTCAAGTTCATAGAGTGCTGGCTATCGGGCTTTGGTGCTTGGAACGCCCTTGCCTCCTTTGTCTGCCTGCTCAAGTCCTGCTCATCTCAGGGCCTCCTTCTCTGGGAAGCCGTCCCCCACCCAGTTTGCCAGCCCCTCCTTGGGGCCCTCTTTGCCCGCACATGCTCACGCTGCCGCATCTACCCCACCTCCCTGCTCGCCTGAATATGTACATCTCCTCTGCGAGACTGTGAATCCGTGACGAAGGGGTCTGGAGCTCGTTTATCTTTGTCCTTCTAGTGCCACAGGGTGGGGCACATATCAGGTATTTCGTAAGAGTTTCTTGAATTGAAGACCTGGTGATGAAGAGTGACACATTACAAGCTGTTAGTTAAAAATGAAGCTCCCTCCAGAGGGCTCTTCAAAAAGGAGTCTGGCTTCCAGGTCCTCCATGGACTGTGTGGTTCTGATTCTTCTAATAACCAAGCACAGGTCTCAGAGTAGCCTCCACTGCCCTTGTCCACATGTCCGTCCAGCCAGAAGGGCAGGTGGACACAGGGTGGGTGGGTGGAGTCAAGCCTAAATATATTCAGTCTTCTAGCATAGTGATTCTCAAAGCACTGTGGTTTCTGATCCAGCAGGTCTGGGGTGGAGCCTGGGAATTTGCAGCCCTGATAAATTCCCAGGTGATGTTGATGGTGCTGGTCTAGGGACCACTCTTTTGAGAATCTCTGTTCTTGCAAAAAGATTTGCTCTAAAAATTATTTTTCTCTACTGTGTTGCAGAAGGAGGTAGAGGGAGCTTTTGCTTGGATATGGTTTTACAGATTTTAAGAATAATTATTCTGAGTTTAATGTGGATAGATGGGTCAGATTCTATAAGTAGCTCCTCTCCCATCTCCTGGCTTTCCCACAAAGTGGTCCCGTGTTCTTTCATCAGCCACTCAACAAATAGGTTTTGAAGGTGTAGTATGTGCATGGCCACGTAACAAGGTAGAGTTGTTGACATCAAGATGAAATAGATATGAAACTGTCCTTAAGAGAGGTCCTCCAGCGCAGACATCGCCATAATTCAGGGAGTCCAAAGGAGAAATGCCTGCTGTGATCAGTAGTGTGCTACCCATTGGTGGAGTTATCCCAGAACAGGCTTCTAGAGTATTAGTGGGAATATGGATGATTAGAACAAATGACCATTAAGATCCTGAAATTCTGTGATTAAGGAGAGTAGTCGTGATTGACGTGACAAAATGGCACAAGTGAGATGTTGTGGAGTTCATTCTGGGAGGTCTGCAGAGGCAGCTGAGGCTGTAAGTACTGGTGATATTATCATTACTTTTAATCAGCGCTTATTACTCACTCACAGTATGCTTGGTGACTAAATAGATTTATATCCAATGACCCCATAATTTGCTGCTTATTAACCTCAGATCATCTAAAAGTTTAAATAGAAAAAGCCACAAGCAGGCCCAGTGTATACTTCAGGGGCCTCTTTGGGTCCTGCTTCCTGAGTCACATGGAATTGAGATGCATAGAGCCATGTCATCTTTTTTGCAATCAGAGAGAGAGAGAGAGAGAGAGAGAGAGAGAGAAAGCACGTATGAATGTAAGCAGCCAATTGTAGGCCTTGAATTTATAGTCACTAGGTCACGAACTTGAATTTCAGACTCTTGTCTTACCTTATCAAGGGAATCCAACCAATTGCCAGATTCCATAGTATGAGGCAAGGGTCAAAGTCTCTCTTTTAGGAAAGTCCCGTACCTAAGACATGCCAAGCAGAGCTGATGACCCTTGCCCCTCTTTTCTTGTTAATTGAGTATCTATTATGTGTTGGGTACTGAGTGAGATGCTTTACAAATACTATTTATAATCCCTTTATTCATCTTTCAAGGTAAGTACTATTATCCTCATTTTCAGGTAAAAGAAAAGGCGCAGGGAGATATATTTTGTCCAATTTCATGCAGTAAAACTCTTCAATTCATTTCTGGAAGTTGACACAACCATAAAATTGAAACCTGATAAAAGATAGTCCAGAATTTTAGATCTACCTCAAATCTGAGTACAGATGCAAAATGCAGTGTTAGTAGATAGAATGCAGCAATATAGCAAATAAATAATATACTCTGACCAAATGGCACATTCTAGGAATGCAAGAATGGTTCAATAATAGGAAATATTAAGAAATCAGCATAATTCACCATATCAACAAACTAGAGTTATATCTTAGTAGATGCTGAAAGGGCAGTTGATAAAATTCTTCTGTAATAAAACTTTAAGACAGGAATGAGAGGAACTACTTAAACTTGGTAAAGACTAAAAATTAGCTGCATGCATCATTCTAAACAGTGAAACGCTAACTTCAACTTCATTAAAATAGGAAGTGCTTGCTTTTGCCATTTTAAAATATTGTCTTGGTGGTTTGTACAAATGAATTAAGCTAAAATAAAATAGTTTATGTAAATACAGGAAAGAAGAGATGATATTATTTTTGCCAGTGGTTATCTAGCAAAAAACCCCAAGAGAATGTAGTAGGAAAAGGACCCTACCGGAAGTAATAAGGGGACTGGGTAAGACGGCTGGGTAACAGCTCTTCTCTGTGCCATTGGGGTCATGCCACTGAACTTCAGCAACTGGAACTGGGATTTGAACCTAGGTTCGGTGCTGAAGTCTATGCTCTTTCCACTTGGGGAAGCTTTTATTTATGCTTGTTGGTACGACTTAGTCATGTCAGTGCAAGCAGAAGGGACAATCTGTTAGAGTTTGTGACCCTTGAGCACTCCAATAGGGCAGGTTGGGCTTGCTCTGCTGGGGAGGTAGGGGACAAGCTTAGAGGCTTGGCATGGAAGTTTTACTGTGAAGACCCTCAAGACTTCTGCTAGCAGTGGGACCGTGCCTCCCCCGACCACCGCGGGGCTGAGGCACTAAACTCTGTATGTAGGGAGGTTGAGGGTGGTCATCTGGTCTTGAGCCATTTAGCCAGACTTCTGCCTCCCAGGTACCGGGCAGCCACCCAGTGGAACTGCTCCCCTCTCTTCTTGGCTCCAAAGAACCATGTTTATATTGCTTGTGCCTGTGTTGCAGGCTTCTCATTTGAAAGGCAGTGCTTATGGGAACTGCTTTTACGGATTTGGGGTATCTGAAACTGCTCCAGGGCTTCAGGGCCACGAGCTCTTGGTTGTCACACCCACAAGGATGCCTCAGCTGCACGGTTTTCACAGTGGAGGTGGAACATGTATTTCTGGCACAAAATCACTGGGTGATACAGCAAAAAAATTATCTGTATAAAGCCTTTCTTCTTCATACAGAGTCAACCACAGGGTGGTGGAAGGAACACTGCATAGGAATCCAGAGGCATGGGTTCTGGTGGCTCTGCCACAGCTAGCTGTGTGTCCCGGGCAAGTCACTTAGCATTGTGGGCCTCCCCTGCCTTATCCGTGCCGTGGGATGTTGGGTTGCATAGGTTCCCAGTGCCCTTTGAATTCAAAGTTATAATAACGATCACCCTTACCGCATGCCCAGCGCTGTTCTAAGTGCCTTGCGTAGGTAGAGGTTAACCCATCACAACCACCCTGTGAGGTAAGTTATTATTCCCATTTTCTCTCTGAAGAAACACAGAGAGGTTGAGTGACTTTCCCAGGGTCTCACAGCTAGGAAATGGTGGAGCACTCACACAGCTCTTAACCTCCGTGTTCTACCTCTGTGGTTTTTCTTTACATTATAGGGGTGTTGGTTCTGTCAGGTGGGGGCACTGGGTGCTGGAGGTGGGAGAGACTTCTTAAGGGAAGCCGGGCTCGGGGGTGGGTGGGTGGGGGTCACTGCTTGGAGAATGACAGCAGTGGTTGCAGAGGTTGCTGATATTTGCATTTCTCCTTTTTTCCTCTTTTCCTCTCTAGTCTGTGGCAAGCGCTACAAGAACCGGCCGGGACTCAGCTACCACTATGCTCACACTCACCTGGCCAGCGAGGAGGGGGATGAGGCCCAAGATCAGGAGACCCGGTCTCCCCCCAACCACAGAAACGAGAACCACAGACGTGAGTCCCATTTGTTAGATTGGGCAGCAAGGAAGTGGGGGGGGGCAGGGCTGGGGAGTGTTCCTTTGTTTCACCTCTGGCATTTTCTAGTGGCAACTGTTGATTAGTCTCAATGTCCTGTAGTGAGGTGGCCCTTTCGTGTCAGCCAGCCCACTGTCCCCGTGGCTCAGCCAAGAGCCGGGCTTATGGTGAGCTGGGCAGCACTCACACACCCAGCTCTATCCCCGGAGGAAGGAAGCTGAATGTTAAGCAGAAGAAAAAGTCCTTACTGGCCTCCGTCAGATACCAGACCTACAGCTCTGTTCCCCTCAGCTCCAGAAGAATCACTCACAGCTGCTGGACTGAGCTCTTGGGTGTATCAATTTGGACAGACATTCCACACGTCAGCGTGGCCACTCAGGGCCTTAGAATATTCTTATCTATTGCTGTGGCTTTGTTGTAGGGGGTCTCGATTTTGGTAAAGGGATCTCTTGCCTTAGAAATACTGCCTGCAGACCCCATATTCTTTGCTTGAGCACTCAAATGACAAATGTCATCTGGATGGATTTGCCATTTGGGATGTTGGACTCTGAAGACCCAAAATGGTCCTGAAGATTTTTGTTTTCATTTCTGTTCTTTCTTTCCTACCTCAACTTCTAGTTATAAATTAGGGAATCAAGAAGGGGCTTAGCATTTACCACTTGACTTCTTTCTAGAACATCCCTTATGATCTCAGGGCCTATTAAAAACCTCAAAATGGGAGGGGAACGTGGAATCTTTAGGGCTTGCTTCCAGATGCGAGCCATGCTGAGATCTCTTATGGAGAGTGTTTGTAGACATGCTGTGTTTCTTAAAACTCTGTTTGCAAGATGTGGTGGTAGGTATACTAAAGTGAGCAACTCAATGTAATTAAAGGGACCAGATCTTTAAAAATATTCAGACTCCAGGATTCGAGGATGAACCTTGTGCATTTCAGCTGATCAACTTAGTCAACTGGTGTCAGTTGGCCATCTTCACCAAATATTTGGAATAATTAACATACCTGTGGCCAAGACCTTTCTTTGAATTAGTGTGTGATTTCTCATACCCCTGTACCCCACTTTTCCTTTGTAACACTGCCTTCCTTACTGATTTGCTAGGGCTCTCACCGCAAAATACCACAGACTAGGGGGCTTAAATAGCAGACATTTATTTTCTCACAGTTCTGGAGGATGGAAGTCCAAGGTCAAGGTGCCAGCAGGGCTGGTTTCCTCCAGGACCGCCCTCTTGCTACCTCGTCACAGGGTTGTCCTCTATGCACACATGCCCTGGTGTCTCTTTGTGTGTTCAAACTTCCTCTTCTTTTAAGGACACCTGTCAGATTGGATATTAGGGTCCACCCAACAGCCTCATTTTTACTTTACCTGTTTAAAGACCCTACCTCCAAATACAATCTCATTCCGAGCAACTGTGGGTTAGGGCTTCAACATATGAATTTGGGAGGAGGGTGGAGCACAGTCCAGGACATAGCACCTGCTTTGATTTTTGCTTACTTTCGAGGTTCAGGCCTTGAGAGTGACAGAGCCTGCTTTCCTCGCCTACTGTCGTCGTCCGGATAGAATCTGGTGTCCCCCAGAGCTCGCCCACCTCTCCTCGCCGGCTCCTGAGTAGCCACAACACTGAGGTCTTCTCTCTGGGAAGAGGTTTCCTTGATCAACTCGCCCTTGTCTTTCAGAAAGGAAAATAGGTTGACCTGTACTGAGGCACCTGCTGCTTGCATTTCCCTCTCTCTCCTCTTTTCTCTGGTCTAGGTGACTACGAAGTCACAAGGAGCTGTTGCCTCCTACCACAAGGCGGCTGAGAATAATCTCCTTTGATTTTGGCCACTATCTGGAAAGTATTTATTAGCAATTGTTGTCCTCTTTAAAGCGTTTATTGGCTTGGTATTATTTCTCACTCCCCCGGTGCCAGCTTATCTCCTTATGTCTCTTCTCAAATGTCAGGCCGTTTTGTTCCTGCGTATAGGTGCTTTATTCACGCTCCGGGGTTTGGAATGCTTCTCTCTTGTCTGTGTCTCATTTTTCCCGGTTCTCCTATAGCTTCATTATGAATGTGTGTACACGTGTGTGCACATGTGTGTATGTGTGTGCCTGTGTGTACATGTGTGTATGTACGCGTGTATACATGTGCACATGTACACACTTGTGTGTCTGTGTACATGTGTGTATGTGCATGCCGGTGTGTACATGTGTATGTGTGTACACGTGTGTATGTGTGTGTACATATGCATGGCTTTGGCGACAGTAGGGAAGGTGAACTGCAGACCCTAAGAGGAAGCAGACAGTCTCCTCAGCCATTCCTGTGGTCCCTTCCAGTCCCCTCCAGGTTGGCTGTTGACTTCTGAGATGGGCACTGGCGTATTTTATTCTATCCTCCATCGGTCGGTGTCTTTGGCCTCCTGTGTGCTCCCCTCAAGGCCAGACAGCCCTGCTTAGGAAGGAAGCTGCACCTGTCTTTCCTCCCACGTGGAGACCTCGCTAAGAAACCTCACGGGATGTTCGTTCTCGTCGCTCTGGATTTGTCAGGAAGCACGCATATGCCCACCTCCTCCCTCCCCCTTTTCTCTTTCTTACCTTGCGGATGAGAAATTGGGTTTTTCAAAAAACACCATTTGACTGGCCAAAGGTTTTAAACCTCAGAGAAAAGAATAACTATACTTCAGCAGATTGGGAGCCTCTGCACATGAAGAAGGTTCTGGAACCCTTACAAATACCTTTTTAATGGTATCCCTTCACAACACCTCTCTTAGAGCACTGTGATTAACCCCGATTTTGCTAGTGGGGAGGGTGCAGCAGGAAGGCCTTTAGTGTCTACAGAAGCCATCCTTTCCTCCTTCCCCAATTTCTTTGGACAAACTGAAGAGACAGCTGCTCTCCCCCGGTTCTCTGCAGCACACACGCCACTGATTTGCTTCCTGCTTCAAATGTGTACGCTGTTCCCTCCCACGTTCCCCTGGTGAGCAGCCCCCCAACTATTCCTGTGAGTGCTAATTGCCAGCATCATTAATACCCAGCCATTAGCTGCTCCCACTGTTTGGGGGCAGGGGGTGGCTCCCATCCATCCTGCCCCTAAATGCCACTGGGGCCGTGTGCTGAATTGAATGTGACAGCTCGGCAGTGTCCTAGGGTCTCAGCTTCGTGAGCCTCCTTTGGTGGGGCTTTTGGAGTGGGGGAGGGAGGCAGGAGGGCTGGATCCAAGAGGCTAATCTGCAGCTCCCCCAGGGGAAGGTCTGGACACTAGTGGAACGGAAATGCTGACTGTCCCCCTTTAGCAGAGCTGCAGGGTGACCCTAGATGCTTGTGAGTGGGGGCGGTGGGGAGGGGCCACAGCTAATGGAGAAGCAGCCCTACAGACGCAGGGGTTTGCAGGGCTTCGGGCGGTGGGTTCATACCGCCTGCAGCCGCAGAGACCTTTGGATTTTGGTCCTCCTGCCGTCCCTTGTGCCATCCCCCCAACCGTGTCTTCAGCAGAGCCCATTGCTCACTGCGCCTGCTGCTGCTCAGAGGGCACAGTGGCATTCCCAAGCCAGTGCTGACCCTCCCCCCCCGCCTGCTGCCGGTGCTGCCAGCTCAGCAATGACTGCCACCCTCTGATCTCTGCCTCCCTGCAGAGGCTCTCTCGCCTTTGTTTCTCTCCTAGTCTCTCATTTTCTCCTGAGTATACATTTCTTGTGTCTCCTGTGGACTTGTCCCCTTTCCTTTGTACCTTGCCACTCTGCGCCAACTACAGGCAGCCCAGGGGTGCTTAGGGCACAAACACCCCCTTGGGAGAGAGTAGTCTCTGATGGGGACTTCCCCACATGGGCTGTTGCCGTTCCTCTCCCCGTGTGAGGCTGGATTCTTCTCCCTCCGTTTCACTCATCACCTTTTTCTACTTTCTGCAATGCAATGTGTGTGTACACAAACATGCATACGCACAGACACACGCGCACAAATACGCATATACGTGCACAAAGGGAGGAGGGCTGGACAGGCGAGGACTCTGAGGGGTGCACTCAGAAGTGTCCCACTGTAACTTCTTATGTGCAGCTTGGTAGGCAGCCCCAGGGGCGCAGGGCAGCAGAAAGGTGCTGGATTAGAAGTCAAAGCCCCTTTGACATGGGCTCACAATGTCAACACCCTTCTTGAATTTCTTTTTACCTTCTTTGCACGGCGGGAATTGATTATAGATAATGTCCTCAAGGTACTTTTTGGGGAGGGGATGGGCATTTATGAAGACCTGGACCTGGATGACAAAGCTTTATAAATAAATTTAGCCTAATTCATCCATCCATCCCGCCAGCCAGCCAGCCAGCTACCTACTGGTTTAATAACCGTGTATTGAATACTGTCTATATGCTGGAACTGGGAAGTACAGGCATGAATAAGACTCTGTCCCTGTCCTTGAGGAGCTCATAGTCATGAGTGGGAGTGTGTATTGGGTGTGTGCAGACTGGCGAAGGAGCTCAGGGCTCAAGGCACAGCGTACTTTCTATGCCTCAGGACAGTGGTGTTGCAAGTGTGGCATCCACTTCACCTGTGAACTTGTTGGAAATGCAGATTCTTAGGCTCTGCCAGCCCTCCTGACACAGACACTGTGAGGTTGGAGAGCAGCAATCTGGGTTTTAAAAAGCCCTCTAGGGCATTCTGGTGCACACTGAAGCTTGAAGACCGCTGCATTAGGGGATTTGCAAAGGCTTCACTGAGGAGGTGACATTCAAGTTAGCTCTTGGAGAGTGAGGAGGGATTTCCCGGGAGGGAGATGGCTTCCCAGGTGGAGGGAACAGTATGTACGAAGATAGGGAGGTATGAAATAGCATGGCGTGTTCGGACACTTGGGTTGGACTGTAGTGTTGCCTTTAGGGGATGTGGGGGAAGATGGGAATGCAGACAGAGGCCACAGTCAGAAGCGTCTTCTATGCCCGGCTGTGTTGTCTTTGTCCTGCAGGAAATGGGAGCCGCAGTAGCAATGACTAGAAGGCAAGAACCAATGATTTATAAAGAAGTCTGTTTGGAGTCTTATTGTTATGTGGTATGTCTCTTTTATTTAATAGCATAAATAAATATAACATATTCTCTATAACATACTCAGAGCGCCTAAGAGGGAAATGTTTTTTGAAAAACATGGGTGTATAAAATTTATTTCAAGCTTATTTTTCAGGTCCATGGAATTGAAGTTGGGTTGTCCTAGGTCCCTGGAGGTCTCAGGCTTCAGTGCAGTGGTGGTGTGCCTGGTACAAAGTTAGGCTTTCCATCCCTGTTGAGAGAAAAAAAGGCCTCAGCCCTAGTATGCCTTGGAGGGCATGTTGAACTCCGTGGAACTGAAAGGGGAGAATTGAGTTGATAAAGGGTAATGTCTGCTGATTAGATAATCTGAAAATTAGTCTGATAATGTGCAAATTATCTAAAAGAAGCATATGATGTCATTGGCACACGGATGGGAAAGATCTAACAGATGTTAGTCTTCTGGCATCTGTCCTCTAACACAGGGCCCAGGGGCAGCTAGCAGCTTTAAGAGCTAGAGTGAAAATTACCTTTGAAACAAACTTTAAAAATTTGGATCATTCTGAAAGGTGCCCGAAAAGCTGTAGAGCCCACACAGCCAACCACATACCCAACTTCAACACAGGAAACCCAGCCTTTGTCGTAGGGGAGATAGAGGGAAATTTTAGATACAAGGCTCTTTCTGGGAAAGTGAGCTGTGTCTTGCTTCCCGAAGAGCAAATTTGGGAACCAGCTGCAGGTGTTCTTTAGGTGAATTATTATTAACTAAACAGTTTGCAGATTCTAAAGCAAAGAACCTGAGGGGTTGCTCTGGTCCTTGGAGGTATACTGCATGGAGTCAGTTTCCCAGCCCCATGGGCCATGCACATCTTTGACCTAGTGTCTGAGGAAATGGCTTTGAAATTGTTCGGTCCAGGGTATGGATTGTGACCCTGCCACACTGCCATCTTCTACCTGGGTAAATGTGGGTCACTCACATTTCTCTGCTCCTTAGTTGCCTCATCTGGAATGTGGAGACAATAATCACACTGATCTAATGGGGTTGCTGTGAGTCTTAACTGAGATCGTGTGAGTGTTGGGCACTGTCCTGAACACTGTGAGCTGATCTCCCACCTCTGTCCCATTGGGACCGACAGAGCATGTTTGTGACCACAGATGGCTCATCTGAGTCAGGGGCTCCATCCGAGACAATGTGATGGGACATTTCCATCGCTGTGTAGTTAACTGCCTGTGGGGTCTCATTGGCATCAGTTGTAACTATCAGAGCCTGACCTGGCCCTGGCACATCCTTTGCTAAATCTTAGATACGAGACACTGATCCTTCTATGCAGGGTGAACAAGAGTACTTATTGAGTGCTTACTGTATGCACACCTAGTTGTGGGGATAAGTATAACTGGGTCTCCCAAAAGGCATGACATGTGGTGTCACCCCTAGGAGAACTTCTGGAGTAACTGGAGAAACAAGATGGATGCATAAACCCAGCAAGAGAAAGCTGTGGAGTGGAACCTAGCCAAGTGGCACTCCTTTATTTATCATGCCATTTCCCCAGGATCGGACATCCACATGTCTCTTGACTCTCTCGGAATGTCTTTTATTTTTCTCATATTTTTGGCCTAATTACCTAGAATGTTCAGGATTGAAGAGATCCATATACTGAGCAACAACCATGACAACAGTGACACTTGCTAGCATTCTTTGAGTGTGTCAGACACTGTGCCAAGCATGCCACATTTACCTCATTCATTCCTCACAATAACCCTGTAAGGTGGGTGCTACATCCCTCAGAGGTCACCAAGAGCACATGTCCATTACACATATGCTGTTACTCTTACAGACAAGGGACCTGAGGCTCAGAGAGTTTGAGTAACTTGTCCCAAGTCACATGGTCAACAAGATGGGAAGCTGAGGTATGAATGGGCTTGAGTTGGACACCAACCAGTTATGTCAGGACACTGGAACTCCAGGTGATGGGTCCCAGTCCCAGGCTTGTGTCTTTGTCATAGTCCTGATGTTCCTTAATTTTCACCTCTAGGCCAATTGCCTAATGCATCATATTGGATAGTGGCTTTTCAAAAAAGATGAACACCTTAATAGGCACTGTCTTAGCTTGTGCTGATATAACAAAATTTTATAGACTGGCTGTCTTAAACAATAGGAATTTATTTCTCACAGTTTTGGAGACTGAAAGTCCAAGATCAAGGTGCCAGCAGGGTCAGTGCCTGTCTGGTGAGGGCTCTCTCCTTAGGTTGCAGACAACCACCTTCTCTCTATGTCCTCCCATGGCCTTTCCTTGGCATGTGTGGGTGGAGAGAGAAAAAGAGGCACTAATCCCATTATGAAGGCACCCCCCATGACCTTATTAAACCTAATTACTGTCCAAAGGCCAAATACCATCACATTGTGGGGTTAGGACTTTAACATATGAATTTATGGGGTTGGGGACATTTGTTCTTCAAAGATCTTTACTAATGTCAGCTGTTTGTAGTGTTATATGCATCCAACCCCATGCATTGCAAATTCTGGTTGAGGCTTTAATTGGTAAATGAGTTTTACTGTAGGAAACAAAATATTACGCATCGCTCTATTGAATAGTTTCCCTGCATCTCTCTCTTGTTCTGTGTCTTGTTCTCTTTCGTAGCTCTTATATCTTTTTCCGAACTTGCTCATAAAAAAGAAAAGAAAAGAAAAAGCTTGTGTCTGAAGCAAAATCCTAGGCTTCATCCTCACCTTTTTGTTTTCCTCCACCCTCCGTCTGTCTCCTTCTCTCCATCTCTTGGCTGCCAGTGGCTTCTGCCCGGGTCACTACAGCTTCCCTATATTGGTCTCCCAGTCTCTGTTCTTGACTCTTGTTATCTATTTTCCATAGAAAAGTCAAAGTGATCTTTTTAAAATGTAAAACAGATCATGTCACACTCTTGCTCTCAACGCTTTTATCATATTTGAATGCAAGCCAAACTTCTCACCTCAAGGGCCTGCATTTTTGCTTCTGAGTCTGAGCATCAGAGTCACCTGAGACTCCCGTGACCAGCTTGCCTGGGTTTGCCCAGTTGTAGCCCTGAAAGTCCCACTCAGGTTGCCCAGGCAAACTTGGATGCTTGGCCACCCTACTGGATAAAAAGCTTATAAAACATGTGGAATCTCAGGCCCTACCCCAGATCTATGAATTCTAATCAAATTTTAATGAGCTACCCAAGTGATTTGCATGGTTGGAATGCTCATGGCAGGACAGTATCCGGTGGGCCTGCTAAGAGCCACGCTACCTGGGTTCAGAGCCAAGTTGGCAACTTACTCACATGCAACTTAGACAAGCTGCACAGCCCCCTCGTGTCACCTGTATAGAATCAGAACATTAATGGACTACATCTCATAGGTTATCATGATGATTAAATACGTAAATTCATATAAGGCACAGCATTAACAGAAAATGTATTTGATACAAGGCGATATGACTGTCACGTGTCAAGTTAGAGCCATGGTTGTTAAGCTGGAGGGCACATCAGAATCACCTGAAGGGCTCCTTACAACACAGACTGCTGGACCCTAGCTTCAGAGTTTCTGATTCAGTGGGTCGGAGGTGGGGCCCTGAAATTTGCATTTTTAACAAGTTCCCAGGTAAACCACCACCTTAGAGACTAGCTTATCTAGTTCTCTAAGATTGATGTTCAATCAATGATTTCCTTTTAATTCTCTTCTCTTTTGGATGCACTTAGTTGGGTAACTGGCCAGGAACCGGGCTGTATTGTTAAATCTAAGGGGTAGACTTGGTTTTTGTTCTTTTCCCAGCACTCTGTCCCATGTAGGACAGATGTCTCTGTTTCCCAGGACCTACTTCCCGGCCTGCCTTTAGGTGTATCCCTTGACTGGGCCCCTATCCCTGGGCTATGCTGCCCCTCAGCTCTGTGGTCCCTTGACTTTTTCCTAATCCTCAGTTTGAAGCATGAGGCTCATCCTTTTCCTTTTCTTAAATACTGTTTTCAGTCTGAAGAACATAGTCAATGCAGGTCCATTTGTGGACTGTGTCCAGGGGTGGTGGTGGGAGGCTGGAGAAGGGGGCTGGGCAAAACAGGAAGGAGACTTGTGGAATTCTAATCATGACAATAATTATATCCCAACAACTTAAATTGATGAAGCTTATCCAGCTCTGACACACCAAGATGTCCTGGAATTCTTTAAGGCGAGGGACACCACTTTGTTCAGAGCCATGTTGTTGATCTAGTTACTCTCAAATTAATGTTTTTCCCCTCTGCTGACTCATTTGGTGGCAATAACAAGTTGCTACGCCAGGGGATGAACTGACCCACATGACCTTCCACTGGAAAATTGAGACATCTCATTGTGCTTTCCTTAATCAACACTGAGAAAATTCATAAGCTTTACTTGGTCTTTTTCTCACTTTTCCAAAGCATTAATGACAGACTTAGGGTTGCCCACCTAAGGCTGGAGTGCAAAGGACATTCCTGGGGTGGGGGAGGGATGTGACCTGTCTGGCCCCAGAGCTGGTGACATGGTGTACACACTCCTAGCAAATTGTTGCAACCTTTTTGCAAACTGCAAATTGTCACTCTAACCAAATATATCCATGGAGGTGGAGATACCAGTGTGAGCAGATGTATGTTTTCTGTCCTTAATGGCACAGTTTTTAGAAGTAAATATTCACAAGGTTTGTAGCTAAAGGTTCAAGTTTTGCATTTGCTAAAGATGGAGGAAAAGAAGGCAGCCATACAAAGGGAGGGAAGGCTGGCGCCACATTTTAAAATTTTTGTAATATTTCTACAGCCACCAAAATACACAGTAAGATAGGGCCTGTTTCCTCACTGGCTGCAGCTGGGCTCCTGGCGAGAGACTGCGTGAGACTCAAGGCCCTGGGACCATCTGAGTCTGGGCGTTCTTGATCCCTTCCATCCTGGTTGACCAAGAAATGCCTCAGAGAGAGGATTCCCATGGGAGGGCAGACCTATTGGTTTTCTACACCACAGCTTTCCTCTCTCCAATGGGCCCCATGATTTCTACTCCCCACCCTCTCTCTGCCCTGATATGAAAGGACTGGAGTTTTCAGTGCCTTCGAATGGCCACTCTGCTCTCAGGGGACTTTACAGCTTCTCAATTTCTAGCCTTTACCTTCCCTTGCCTGGCAGATTGCCTCCCGCCCCACCAAAAGCCTCTGTGAAGATTTGTCCATCCTTTTGTTAAGCATTTCTTGTCAGCTCTGCGTCCGTCACTGCCAGGGGCACGGGTACAGAGATGAAGGACACTGCTCCTGGTCTCAGGGAGTGCACAGGAACTGGGGAGAGACGCACGTGCCCAAATACAACACACGATGAAAGGCTGAGCTGCTCTGGGTTTGGAAAACTTCACTTTTCTGTTTCTTCTTTCACTGGATTATAACGCTCAAGTAATAGGCCTAAAAGGGACCTTAACACATCATCTAGCGTATTCTCTCACCTCTGGATTGACAATGCATCAAACACTGGCCATGGGAGCGCCTTGCCTCTGTGCAGAGGCCTCTTCAGAGAAGCCCGTCCCGTCCTCTGACCATGACTTCAGTCGTTTAACCACCTTCCTTGCTAGCTTTCGTGTGGCCTGTGCTGCCATTTCAGCTCACTTTGTCTCACGTTGTCCTTGACAGTATGGAGTGTGATGATTTATCAGCTCCATCTGTAAACTTGAGGACTTATTCAATCAGTCCTGGGCCTTCTCTTCTGCTGGCGCTAATCTCAGTTCCTGGAGTCGCTGCATTAGCACCCATGCCTGCCCCCTTTAATGCTGACCACACGCTCACACTGTCCTCAGTGCTAGGCGGCAGGATGGCCCGTGAAAAAGAGCGGGTTCTTGGCCATCGAGGGCTATGATGGCCTAAAGGTCCTATGGTGAGCGGACCCTGGTGTCCATCTCCCTGCCAGCTCCCAGCCTCCCTGCCTCTCTACGATGGGGAGAAAAGCTTCATTTGTCTTTCTTCTGGAGCCCTGGGGTGGGGCCCAAGTTGCTATTAGGTGGCCAAGAAGAACCAGACTGAATGGAAGCCCAACACTTTTATTCCTTGGATCTGTGGGATTTATTTTTTCATCAGTTCTAGCGAAGCAATGAAAAAAGGTGTCAGGCCATGGGGATAATTTATATGAGTAAACACGTAAGGAGCAGGGCGAGCGAGAGCATGAGAATTAAGGCCATTTATCCAGGCTTTGATGCTCTGTTTGCCCTCTGGTCCAGCCTTCCCCACAGTCGTTAGCGCGCCACTTTTAACCCTCTCCTGGCTCTGTTCCACGTCGGGCTTGCCGGATCTCCCTGCAGCTGCCTGCTCTTCCCAGCCCGCTGCCCGCCTCGCTTCCCCTCCCGTGGCCCTCATTAAAGGCTGGGCAGAAGGTAGCAGGATGTGGCTGTGGCCTCCAGCTGAGGCCTGCTCCTGATTCTGAAGGGCAGGCACGTCGGTTTGCATCCTCCCTCCTCACCCTCCCGGCTCTGGCTCCGGAGCTTCCTCCTCCGGCCTGTCCTGTCCAGCGTGTCCTGCGTGGCCAGCCTGGGCTGCCTTTCTATTCTCCCTCTTTTCCTCTCCCCTTTTCTTTTCTCTGTCCTCTGAAGATGCGCTCTGCACAGCCAAGTGGCGCCGGGCTAGCATGCTTTACACTTGAGAGATGAAGTAATAACAGGTGGCAAGAGCGGAGCTGCCGCAGCCCAGGATCCCGGTTGCCATGGAAACATGTCAGACCTGTAGAGGGACACAGGAACTGTCAGCCATGGATGGTGGCAGGGGAACAAGTGAGAGGGGCGAGGAGAGGCATATCTCTTCCTGGAGGGCTCTGCTCACTGCCCCGGAATTCCGCAAGGGCTGCATGCCCGAGCCGAGCGGGCCCCAGAAATAGAGCTGCCGGGCTGGGGGCAGCGGCTGGGGCTGGGCGGTGGGTGGCGAGTGTGGCTGCGTGTTTGTGCACACCAGGACCTGGTGTCTGCTCAGGATGTGAAACCATGCTTTTGTGCGTGTGCCAAGGAGGAGCCTAAACTTCTGGCCTGCTTCCTATTTCCCTAGGACACTTGGGATGCGGCTCTGGTCTCAGCAGAACCCAGATGAGGGGCTGTTGCTGGTGGCCAGATTGTCCCCGCCACTCATTCTTTTCTGAGCGGCAGGCACATGGCAGCAGAGAACAGACTGAAAGGGGGAAAGACAATCCTGTCTGGGTGGTGGCTTTATGGAAGATTTGGGGCCTTGTTTGCCATAGATACAAGGCCTGATTTAGCTCAACAAGCCTGTGGTGCGCACAAATACCTTTCTAGAATGCCTGCTCTCCCGTCCCTGAGCATGGTGGTGGGACTATTGGAGGCTTGGCTTTTTCTTTTTCTTTTTCTTTTTCTTGCTTTGATTTATTTGAATACTTTCCCGTACCTCCTGTTATGTTTTTCTACATTTCTTCATGAACTTTGTTCCTGATTTCCATTTTTTTTCCTTTGAGCTTTTTAAGACTTATCTCCCCCAGGTAAATTTCTAAACTCTTAAGGCTCACTTTATTTTCTCAGCAGCTTACTTTTATCTCTTATATGATCTCAGCCCACAAGCATTAATCAACAGAAAACCAAATTCATCATCACGGTCGCTGACATAGAGATACCACTTGGGCCTTTGCCCTCCCTGTCATCTTATTCTATAAAGCGGGACTCAATTTCCCATAAGCAGAAGCAAAATTTCTATTTAAGTCCCACTTGCAAGGTCTGGGAGAGCTTCCTATTTATAGTAAAATCCTTTTTATAATGATCTCATATACGGTACCAGGAAATTGCTCATGGCTGGGTCAGGCCATAGGCCAATCTAACCATGGCGTGAGCTTTACTTAAAAAAAAAAATTCCTCCATGAGCCTCTGGAATTCTCCAGAGAAGTGTTTTCACAGAGTGTATGACAATAAACAGGATCACCTACAATGGATTACTTTGGTAGGGAACTTAAGTTCAAAGGGAATTTCTTCTTTTATCAGGCCAATCTCAATAATTTTTATTGCTTTGGGTTTTGTAAATAACGTATGGGTGAATCAGGTTGACTCTAAAGAGATTTAAGAAATATTTTATATGCAAGGTCTGTCCAGAAAGTGTTTGCCTCTGGATGTCCCAGGAGGTGGAGAAGTGTGATTAGAGGCAGAATCTCTGAGGACACTGACAAACCAGGGGGGAATCCTGTCTCCAAAGAGGTGTAACTGGGGCCTGGAGCCAGCCTTTAATCCTTTTAGATTTCTTTTACCTCATCTGTCAAATAATCCTTACTTCAAAAAGTTTTTGTAAAAATCATGAAATAACATATGTAAAGCATCCAGCCTAAGATCCACCCTGTGTAGTATAATAAATGTCTGCTTCTTTTTCTTCTCAACAAGTGGTTGAACAAAAGGGACGCTGAGTGGATAGGCACAACCTGATATCCTCTTCTCGAGAGACAGTGAATCATAGTCTTAGATTTTCTCGTGTATTGGTGCAGAATAATATCTCACCTCCTATAGGAGGGGTTACAGCGTTCTTCCTCTAGCAATGCAGGGTCCTCGGCTACCCACTCCTGCCTACTCCAGGAGCTGGCCGTGAGACCACGTCAGGTGACCAGCCAATCCCTTTGGACATGGACCAGCTGTCCTCTGAGGAATAAAGAAATAAACCAGGGGCAGTGAATGACATTCAGAGTGACAGATACCTCTATCACAGGGAAGCAAGCATCATCTTCCTAGGAGGAGGTCCCAGGGGCAACACTGTGCCACCTACTGACATCTCTGCCATTCCTTTCTAAGTCATTCTTTCCACAAATTGTTGGCAGCCTTTTCTGATGTACAGGGCAGGTAGGTGTTCCAACAGTGAGTCAGACATGGTTCCCAACCTGAAGGAGTAGAAGATCATCTAATATGGGGATATGAGGCAGGTGCACACACGTATAAACAAATGAAGGGTCATAAGAGTGATGCCAACAGAGTGTCCTCCCCAAGGCATGACTGGTCATTTCTGGTTGGAAATTGGGGGAGCTCCACGGGAGAACCTTCATTCTGAATATGATCCCTGAATACCAAAAAATGTAAGAGAACCAGATATATAAGAGATTAGTCCATCCCATACCATTTTACCATAAGGGAAGGATGTTTTGAGCGCCCTGTTGTAAGAAAAGAGTAGGAACTGAAGCAAACATGATTTCTCTGAAAATAAAACATAGCTGTACACTATCACTTTCTATACCTGGACATTGCCAGACTGAAAATGTACCTCCTCACCCCTGCTGGCCTGGCATGTCACAACTGCATACACCAGGACCTCCAGGTGGGATTTTAGAACCTCCTTCACCCCCTTGGAGAGGCACATTGTATGGCCAACAGCCAACGCAAATATATATGTGGACCCTGCTCTGATTCAGTCTCTTCAGATGAATGAAATGCTGTTCCTGTGGTCTTTTTACATAGCTCAATTTCTCTGTCACTCTGCTGGGCTCTACTAGATCATTTCTGAATTTTTTTATTTCTTGCAGTATTAGAGTTCTTGATTTGACAAAGTGTTCTACCAATGGTCTCTTGGTAGGAAATACTGTAAAGAATTATCTGGAAGTTCTTACACTCTGTATTTTACTTCTTCATGCTCGTACATCATAAGGGATACAGTGTGTTGTAGAAAATCAAATTCTTTGGTTGCTTAAAGATTTTGTGAATGGGGAGAAAATCAGACATTATAGGAAGCCCTTAAGATATAGGAGAGAGACAGATGAGGAGACTGAATCCCATGAGAGTTTTTGTGAAATGACACACACAGGATTCCTTGATCACCTTCCACACAGGAAGCTACCTAAACTGTGGCTGGCATCTCCACATTTCCTATCTAGTTCATGTCAATCGTGAAACTTAGCTTTGGTTCACCCTCAGCCTTACATTTGACATACTCTACTCTTCTTTTTGTTCATCATTTAATAGATTTCTAGCCATCTCTTGATGAGAAAACCCTTAGTTTATATGCTTCACAGACAAGCTTGGATTTTCCCAGGAGAGTTCTAAAAATGACAAAGATGGCAATTGAAGGGGAAGGGAGAAAGGGACACTGGTACTTCTGGATTTGGGCAATGAAAATTTTATAGGCTGAGTAAAATTTTTGTGGATGTACTGGTTTTTGGGGGTTATTTGAAAAATCACTCTGGCTGCCGTGCAGATATTTTTGGGGTCCAGTGACTGACAAAGAAAAACCCACACCCAGGAGAACCCAGAGTGTGGCCAGCTCCCCTCTCTCTCCCAAACAGCCAACACTTCTCTTGCAGAGAATGATCTGCCTCCCTGAAGATGGAAATCAATGACTTAGAAACTGATTAAACAATCCAAATAGCAACTGATAAATGGATTAACCCTCTGTAATGTAATTCTGCTAGCTTTTGTCTTCCGCCTTCCCCAGGTAAGTTTTCTATTCCTGGAGGCAAAACAGAGGCATGGAGGAAGTGAGGACCAGAGGGAATCATATTAAAGTGGGTGAATCCGTTTATCACTTACTGTCTGGATGGCATTTCTGCTCACATGTCTGCTTCCTTTTACAGATTTGTACCCTACGGGACCCTGATTAATGTTAGCTAGTGAATAATGAAAGATAGCAACAGACATTGGGCATGGTGAGGAGGAAGATACCCCTGTGGTTAAGGCTGATCCCATAAATGGAGAGACTTTTCTTCCTAGTAGCAAACAGGGAGTGTGAATGTGACAAGAAGTGTCCACAATAGGGAGAGAGAAGCAGAAGGAAATGGAGGCATTTCTTTCCCTGTGAAGAGCCTGTTCAAGGCTTTTCAACCAGCCCCTTGAAATTGAATGATTTCGGTGCTTGAGGATGTACACTCTACTCGCAGGGCTTTGTTTTCAAGGTCACGTCCCAAGATCTTTCTTTGCCTTTGTTTAAGAATTTTCAGGTGGGATGTGTTATGAAGATGGCATGTTCAGTTACTTATGAGGGTCTTAAGCCTAGAGACATACTGACTAACCCATTTAACCCATCTCTGGCATGAGGCTGAGCTAAGTACCTGGAAAACCTGTGTCCAGTCTGCAGATTAACTTTTCCTGAGCATTTCCCACGATCAGCGAGTCTGGACTTCAGGGAGATGAGGCTGAATGAAAACAGATGCCTGTGTACCTGCCAAGATGCTCATCAAAGTCCCCAAGACATCTTTGGTGTCCTTTTTGGAAATGACCAACCACTAGTGCTTCTTTGTTTTCCTTTTCGGGGACAAGAAGAATATCTCCTAAACAAGGACATCTTTCCCAAGGGCAAGGTCCAGGCAGTGACCATGTTCTCTCCCTCCAGTCACACCATGGTTTATGGTTGTCATCTGATGTTTGGGGCCTCGGTCCTGAGGGCTGCTTGGTCAGGGCTGAGAGTAGTGTTCCCTTGATCAGCAGGCCTTCTGGATGGTTTGGTCATCCAGAGGAGCAAGGTGATTTCTGTAAA
This sequence comes from Avahi laniger, assembly GCA_963575035.1. Classification (NCBI taxonomy): domain Eukaryota; kingdom Metazoa; phylum Chordata; class Mammalia; order Primates; family Indriidae; genus Avahi; species Avahi laniger. The sequence goes on along the minus strand of CAUYSK010048757.1, from coordinate 22,986 downwards.
AACACAGAACTAGGAAATACTATAAAAATTAAACTCTGGATGACTTGTAAAACGTGAGTACCATCGAACCCAGAAGGATCCAAAAGAGACCCTAGCCCAATTTAACAACTTGGTTATAACAAAAGCTCAGATTCTAGACTTCTTGTTCTTTCTGAAGCAGATTCTGGCACACGGTGGGAAGAGAAGAGAGGGCAGGAGAAATCATTTCAGCCTGAAATTCGAATTCTTTTTTAATGTTCCCACAGCTCAGAAAGGACCGGATGGAACAGTCATTCCCAATAACTACTGTGACTTCTGCTTGGGGGGCTCTAACATGAACAAGAAGAGTGGGCGACCTGAAGAACTGGTGTCCTGTGCAGACTGTGGACGCTCTGGTGAGTGTGGCCCCTTGCTGCATCGGGTGCCCATAGACCAGGACCTGGTCCGCCCGCCTCCCTCTGCCATCTGGTGGTGGTGGACTTGGAGAGTGGAGTGGAGAATGATGGTGGTAGTGATTTCGAGTGGAGAGGGGTTTTCAGGTCATTTTGATATTTTTCTTCTTTGGGTTTTAAGGGCCAAAAGTTATGCCCCAGGATCCAGGAAAAAGGGCAAAGGGAAGTTTTTGACTTGTGTCAGGCCTTTCCATGAGGTGGCTTTTTCTTTGTGTGTGTTGTTGTGGACCACAGCGAGGTAGAGTGAAAACGCCTGAGACACAGGCAACGTGCTTTCTTGTATTGGATGATGCACATGCATAAAAAGTCGTCTTTGTTCTGTCAAAGTGCCTGGGGCAAATCTGAAGAGCATGGAAACATGAATATTGGGAGAGCAACCACAACTCCTGGGAGTCAGAGACCCCTGGGCTCCTGGGTAGTGGCATGAACACCACCCCCATTGGCCACTCATGCCATTTTCTCACGTGGAACAGGCAAAAGAGACCCTGAGAGATCAAGGAGGCAAAAGGGCAGGCATTTCTAGAGCTAATCTGGAGTTGATCTGGTATACTTTTTTCATTTTTAACCTATCAAAAACTAAAGTAACAAAAAGAGACTTTTGGTATTGTTCCTTTATTCCTAAAATGAGTTTAGGTCTTCAAGTTTTGTTAAGTGGTCTTTTTGTTTTTCAGTTCTAACCAAACCATTATTTTTGGCTGGTCATGGTTGGTTGGTACTACCTACTTTGCATATCGTATTATGTCACAACTAGACCCAAGTGCAAGTCGAAGAGGAGAGAGGATTTTGGCCTCATTTTTAGTCTCATCAACTACTGACTTGTAGGTGAAACACAGTTTGTTGGGTGGATGGCTCCAGCAGTGAGGAGTCATTTCTCCTTTCTGCTTTTCTAACCAGTGTCTTTTTCACTCCCAGTCCCAAGAGGACTGAAATGACCACATCTCGGTTTACTGTAACAATTCAGTTCTTCCCTTGCTTTGTCTGCAAACCTTGGCTTTAGCCATTTTCTATTTTGATGTGAGGGTTGTTTAGGGCTTAAGACCGACTTGAGTGGCAAATCAGTAATTTGAAAAGGACTGTGGTTTCTATCGCACACAACCCTCAACACTTAACTCTCGAGGCCCCTGAAGGGTAGTCATTTGTGTAATTCCATCAATTCATTTATTGATACCTAACACTGAACTTTTTACTCTACTGGTGCTAGCTTAGAAGACAGGGCCCTTATGAGAGTGGACTCTGGTTTTTAGATACTTAAAAAGAAAATAAAACAAATGAAATTCAATTCAGTGTTTTTTAAAAGCAAGCAATCAGACAAAATCTCTACTGCCAGAAGCAAGGTCACTTGGTGGAGTGATATTCTAAGCAAAGCGTTATGGACTGCTGTAGGCTTGGATGGGTTAGAGAGGGCAGCTTCAGAAATCTCATTGCAAGCTGCTATAATTTCCCCCTTTCTTTGCTACAAAAGGTAGGGTACTTGAATCTAATCCATGGGGCATCAGAAATGAGAAGTTGATTTTCTATGCAGAGCCTCTCTTTCTACAACCTTCACTCAGCTTTCCTCCCAGGTTTTGTCTGCTGTGTGACACACGGGGCCATTTTAATACAGCCTAGGTATTCTCATTGCATTTTCTGAGGATTAATTTTGGTGGATCATTTAGTCAAGGTCTGACTCTGATGTTCCTGAAATAGCTGGTACCTTGGGAATAAACAGGTGGCATTAGCCTATGGGATGTGCTTGTTAAGGCAGGTGGGCAAATACTTCACTGGGGCTTCCCTAGGGTCCTTCCAGAGAAGAGAGTGGAGCTTGGAAGAGCCGTCTTTCCCTTTCCATTGGCCTCCCTACTTCTGTTTCCAGGGAGAAAGTGAGATGCCTGAAATTGGCACCTTCAGTGGTGCATTATTGCTTTCCATGGATGCAGTCCTGGGGCCCATTTAGAACGTGAAAAAGCTTAAACCTGAGTTTTACAGATTTCAGGAGGCTCTGTTTTATTAGGCTTTTTATTTTAACTCCTAGTTCTTACCTTCTTACTGCTCTGAGTTAGATTTGACAACTCTGAACTTTCTGGAGTAACCAAGACTTGGGCATGTTTAGTGGCTGGAGTGTGCGCGTGTGTGTATGTGCGCGTGCATGTGTGTGTGTGTGTGTGTGTGTGTGTGTGTGTGTGTATGTGGGAACAGATCACAGAAATTTCCTCCAGTGGTTAAAGAAAACAAGAAACTCTTTTATTACCCACCACTTATCAGGCTTTCCAACCTCTTTTCGCTTTCAGTGCAAATGAACCACATGGTGTAAGGGCAGCATTGAAAGGGTTCCGAAAGAATGGGATTAAAAGCGGGCAAAAATAAAAATGAAATGGATGGAGGCTTAACCACCTTGAATGGGTTATCTGACAGTAATACCTTTGTAAAGCTGACTGTCAAAGTGAAGGGCAAACATTGTTCAAAGAAACACCAACCGAAAACACCAAAGAAATACCAACCAGGCTTTAAAACCACCAAAGAAAATCACTGTCTGGGGCAGGGTTGAGTGAGCGTGCATGCCTATGTGTGCATGCGGAAGAGAAGGAAGATCATGGTTGAATCTTTCGCTGTCGGACGCTGTGGACATATGTATTATAGTGAAGACGATGCTTTTTTGGGGAGGGGGGAAGCCTCTTCCCTGGAAATGTTTGCTTTGTCCCAAATCCCTGTCACCAGGTGATGTACCTGCTTACTCCCTTTTGGTGTGACAATGGTTTTATTATCTTGCTATTAAGAATAATAAGGTAATGAGAATATTAATAATGCTGTCTGTTGCTTAACCCATGTGCTGATATATTCATCATACATGTCAGCTCATTTGGGAGGAGAAGGCAGGAAGGAGAAGGAGGCAGCGGCCGCAGCACGCACCACGGAGGACTTATTCGGTTCCACGTCAGAAAGTGACACCTCAACTTTCCACGGCTTTGATGAGGACGATTTGGAGGAGCCTCGCTCCTGTCGAGGACGCCGCAGTGGCCGGGGTTCACCCACAGCAGATAAAAAGGGCAGTTGCTAAACCCACGGAACAGACTCTCTGGGCAACTAGCCACCCCTCTCTGACTTTGGTCATTGTGCTGGTTCTGATATACTTCTTTTAATGAAAGACAACTTTAGGTTTTCTCTTTATCCTTGCTTTGTTCCCTCACCTCCCACGTGTCCCTTCCCCTCCCGCCATCCCTCTATGTTGGGTATGAACATCAGAAGCACAAGCTACTGAAACAGAACAAAACAAAAGAGCAGAATGAGCGTTCTTCAGAGAGATGGCATTGTGATGTGCTATTTATTTTCCATAGAACTAGGAAGTTAGGTGGATTATCTCTTTTTTGAGGGGAGGGGGTCTTTTTGACATGAGCAGAGTTATTTCCTCAATTTCCATATTTATTGGCCAAATGAAGAGAAGAGGAACTTTGGGTTTGGAAACAAAGAACCCATAACATTTAAAAATTATTATTTATATATTCTAGCTATTATTAGAATCAGAGTTTTTTTTTGAGAGAGAGAGAGAGAGAGAAGGGAAATCAAAGAAATCGTAGTAATATCCTGTTTAGAGGCAAGCCACTGGGGGGAGAATTTCCTCACTGGGAGATGATTGCACTTTCCGTGCCCCACGGAGTTCGAGGCTCCCCACGGCAGACCCCCTCCCCACTTCTCCTCCCTGACCTTTCCATCTTCCTCTCTGCTTGCAAGAAAATGTCAGCGGCTCCAGAGAAGTTGGGGCGCCCCTGTCTGGCCTCCCTCCAGCACCAGGGCCCTGGCCAGCCGCTGCGTTGGCTCCTCCTCCGTCAGCAGAGCTGCTGTTTTGTTGTTGCTGGTTTTTCCTCACTTTCCTCCTGGCGAAGAACAACTTCCAAATGCAGAAATGGATCATGAGCAGAAAGTCATGGGCTCAGCAGTGACAACACAAGCCGAGGCCACGCTCATGGAAGAAAGAAGGAGACCTCACGATATCTTCCCCAGCCCCTCGCCCCTGTTTAAAAACATAAATACTTGTTGGATGATCAAGTCTCCTGTATTTCTTCTATTTTTTATAGTGCCGGCCAGGCACTTTGTTTTATGTTTCCAATAGCATCTCCTGAAATAAACCAAAGCAACACTGCTCAAGGCCCCTGGGGCGATGGAGAAGAACACCCACCTCACTGACAGTCCCAAGAACCGCCGGCTGCGAGGTCCTAGTCAGAAGGTATGTCTTGGCTGACCTGTCTTACAATGTGGGCAAAACCATCATAATTTTTGTTTTTTTAGTTTTCTTTTTCTTTCGTTTTGCTTTGTCCCCACCCCACCCCACCAGCTTGGTTTTTTTTCTTTTTTTTTTCCTGGGTTTGGATCCCCTTCTTAGTGTGGGAGCGGCTACTGGAGTGTCTTCCGCCTGCTCTCTGTGCCCGTGTGTGCATGTGGACCCATGCGGGCCTGCGTAGGTGCGGGAACTGAGGCTTGCTTGGGCTATGGGAGGGCTCTGTGTGGAGAATGGTGGGCTTCTGGCTTCTGGCTTCAACTAGAAGAGAAAATGGCTGGGGAAGTGCTTGGCTAACTCTGCTTCCCTTGGCTAAACCTGGAAGTAGAGTCCAGGGAACAGAAGTTGGGTGTTGGCTGCTGGCTTTGTGTAGGAATAAGCAGATGCGGCCACAGGGCACTGCATGTCTAGGTGGTATTCCTTGCTCTGGGTACCAATTTCACAGCCAAGGAAATGAGTTCGAATTAAAGAAGATCCTGGATTAGGCACAACACTCAACCGGGCTGTTTCGAAGATTCTGAATTCCCACTAAGAGTGGCCAGGGTCTCCGGCCTCCGGGAGAGCACAGGTTCAGAGACACAGGCAGTGCCATTTGACTTAGCTTGGGAGATCCAAGTTAACAGGATCTCAGTTAACAGACTGCTTATAATAAGCGTCTGGGAAGATCTGCTCTGACAATCCAGCCTTTGTAGATCATCCTGAATTAGATTGCTCGTTAAAATAACAAACCAACCCAACAAAAGCAAGGACAAGCAAGGATACCTGCAAATGGACTCTTTGTGCTTTCCTGGTAGTCTGGAGACAGAAAGGGATTCTACTTTTCTCATGCTTGAGATGTGCTCGCCTGGGTGTTTATTCTCAGTTTTGAGAATGAAAGTAACAACCCCACCCACTTTTGGGATGTTCTGCCTAATCTGTATGTGGCCTGTTCCTAGGAATTATGGCTTAAACCTCCAATGTTGTAATATTTCTGCATGCTCACGTGTGTGAATAAGCCAATAACAGTCGGTTCCAGTAGGTTTCTGCTAAAGGGATACAACCTACTCTTGTCATTTTCTACCTCTTTAGTGTGTTCCTTTGACTCAGATATTGGATTCATAGAATTATAGCTTGCTTTCGTTGATAAGATATGAGCTTCTGTGTTAATAAAAATTTGTTCAACCAATCCATACTATCGTTTGAAATCTGTCTAGTTGTTCATAGTTCTGGAATTCTCAATGACAGCTTGCCTTTAAACTTGAGTATTTTTTTTAATCCATGTAATTAAAACAAATTATAAAAGACCACCTAATTTCAGTGTCTAGCTTGGTGTTCTAATGGGGAACCAATAGTTTAGAACTGTCTTACAAGGCACACTCCTAAGAGAATATTTATCTGAGGATGGGTATTTCTTTTCTATTTTAATTTTAATGGTATAGCTTTGATCTTCAATTTCTCTTTTTGGCGATAGTAGATATTCTCACTTTTCTCAGTTGATATAGCCAAAATGAGCATTGTTAATGTTTCTTAGCATTGCCTGAGCATCTTGTCTCACCTTACTTGTAGTATCTTTGAACAGACTCAGAATTTATATCCTTTTAAAAAAAAAAAAGAACTGAAAGGGACTTTTAAGATGATCAAGTTTAAATCTTTTACTTTTCAGTTGAGAAAAGTTGACCCAGAGAGGTTGAGTTAAGTTGAGAGAGTGGAATGGACATTGCTTTGGAGGCAAATGTCTTAAGGCAAAGGAAGGAAACTCTGGAAGGGAAGATATAGGAGGAGGAAGCTGGCTGTCCTGGGATTCCAGCCACTTTGATGGTCAGTGTTATATCTTTATCCCCTTTCTCTAGAGAGCAATGGTGGACATTTATACGTGAGGCATTCTTCCGAGTGTTTCCTTGTAATGTTTCACTTAATTCTCATGATCACTCCCATTAGAGAGATGCTTGTATTAACCCTTAGTTTGCAGATGAAGAAACTGAGACTTAGTAATAAGGTTCAGAAATGTACAGCCAACAGGGAGCTAGGTTTTGATCCCTGGTCTGATTCTAGAAACTATACTCTTTACCATTGCTTGTACTACCTCTTGCGTAGTCTTTAGTTAAGGAATACATATATATGTGTGTGCATATATACATACTTTGCTTTTTCTGTTTCAACCGAAAAGAGTATTTGTAATGAATGTAGCTTTAAAAGTTAACCTTTATTAAAAGCGATTTCAACAACTGAAGAGTAAACAATTAGATCCTGTAAAAGAGAATTCCTGTTAAGATTCTGTGTAGAATATTGGAGATAACTCATCTTCTAACCCATCATTTCTAGACATTCCCTCCCAGTGTCTAAAGAGATTTTCTTTTTTGTGACCTCAGGAATTGTAGGAGCCGTGTGAGCCGCCAATGTACCTATCTTTCTGTTGTTCTTTTGTTAAATAAGGATTGATACTCAAATTTTAAAACACAAAAGAAATTAGAGTCATCAAGATGAAAATGATCTGACCAGTTTCCTTTGTCGCAGCTCAGTGAAATACCACCCAAAATGCTTCTGAAATGTCACCTAATTTTCTGAGTCCCAGCCCAAAGCTAGAGGAACCAAAGATATAGAACTTTTAAAATTTCTTACAACATTCAAATCCCCTGGGGGGAACTGTTGATATAAAGGTGACTATTGTTGTTGTCAATCTGATGTTTTTTCCTACCTGGAATGGTCGAATCCTTTATTTCTGTTACTGAAACTAGGGATTTAGGGATCAGATGCTATAATCGCTGTAACACTGGGAATTAGAAATATGCATTTAATTTTTTAAAAGTACTTTAAAGTCAGTAATCCAATTCGCTACTGGTATTTTAGAGAGAAGGATTTAATAAAAAAAATATGATGTTCACATCAATAGTATCCCTTTAAGTCTTCCTGCTTACCTTGCATCTCTCTATGCACCTAATGGGCTGCAGCCAGATATTGCCTTTATATAGCACTTGAGGGAACACAAAATCATTACTCGGGAAAAGAACTAAAGGCTGTTTGGAGGTTCTCACTTTATGGTGGAATAAAATTAATTAATTTTATCCCAATATGCCTCCTGTTACATTTGATGAATATGATCTTGAACGTGTACTTAAAGTTTGAGCAGAATAGTCTATTAGGTATTTTTCCATAGTCGATTTTGTTTAGCCTTTGAAAGTGAAGTTACTTGTGTTGTATATTTTTTGAGTGAGGCATTTTTGATCTGGTGAGTAGAGTCCTAAAGTAGAGTTGAAAAGTTCTGGATTCTGGACTCAACTCCTTGAGTGAGTTTGTTGACATAGAGCTCTGCCTCAGTTTCTCTATCCCTGGGATATGGACATTTCTTTCCCTATCATAATATGTAACCAACATTATCTCATGATGATTCTTATTGTGTAAGGTAGGACAGATGTTATTTATTCCCATTTGACTGATGAAGAACCTGAGTTTTGATCAGGTTTGGTGACTGGTCTGAAGTCCCAGTATCAGTAAACGTTGTCTGAGTCTTCTAATAATCTTTCCTTTGTCTACACTGACTTCCCCAAAGATCACAGTTTGAAAATTTCTGGAGTAAAATCAGTAAAGGGCATTGAGGTCTTTTATGGAAGACCTCCCTAGATTAAGAGGAGATATTTGATTCTGTAAAACAAAAACAAAAGCAAAACAACAAAAAACCAAAACAGCCTATTACACATTAGGCTGGGATATAGCAGTATCTAAATCCTCATTAACTCTCTGAAAGAACTAAGATTGATATTCCTCTATGGTCAGTGTTTTGGTGGTGACAGTGGAGATGGTGAGGTGGCAGGGAGTGAATATTTTGGGCCACGTTTCAGTCACATGCCCAAGTGCTTCTAACACTAAAACATTGATTTGTATAATAAAAGTGATTTCTGACCATCTTCTCAAAATGACAATATAGGAAAAGCCATTCTGCTTGGTTGATTTGTAAAATAACTGAGAATGAAGAAGGATCCCTGTCAGAACTGAATTATTACCTAAAAAAAATTGCCAATTAGGTTTTCAAAGTCTCTCCCCACTGGCCCTCAACCAATGACTAACTTTAAAATTTTTTTTTAAATTTTGAAACCATTTTACACTTAGAAAAAAACGCATAAAAATAATAACAAGAATTCCCATACATCCTTCACCCAGATTCTCCAGATAACCACAGTTTGATTATCATGATCAGCAAGTTAACATGGATACAATACTACGATCTACAGACCGTACTCAAATTCTGCCAGTTGTGTCACTAAAGGCCTTTCTCTGGTCCAGGATCTAATTCGGGCTGACATGTTGCATTTAGTTGCCATGTCCTCTTAGAGTCCTTTAATCTGTAATAGTTAGTTTCACAGTCATTGTTTTTCATGGCCTTGATACTTTTGAAGAATATTGGCTAGTCATTTCACAGAAAGCCATTCACTTTAGGTTTGTATGCTGTTTTCTGATGATTAAAATGAGATTGTGCATTTTTGGTAAGAACATTATAGAAATGATGTTTTATCCTTCACAGTGCATTATATCAGGAGGTACGTGATAGATTTGTGCCATTAATGGTGACTGAGACATTTGGCCTTTCAGGCTAGTTTGTTTATAGACCTTGGACAATAATATTTTCTTCAGATATACCTTTGTTCATTTGGTAACTGTGGGCTGAGTCACAGCATATGATGCTTGGCACTGTGAAGGCTAGGATAAAATTAAACAAGGGGCCAATGGATTTATTTGTGAGCTAGTAGGTCGGACTAGATATTCGGAGATAGTTAAAAATATGTAGGCATTGTCATGGGGTAGTATGTGATTATTTTTGCCGTGGGTCACAGTAGACAAGGAGATTTCTTTGGAGGAAGGCATCCAGATCAGCAAAGAAGTCTAGATTGATTATTGCTATTTACTTTGTAGGCAAGAATATCTCTTGTCAGAAAGAATGGAGGAGTTGAACAAAAAGCAAAGCTGGGAAGCACAATCGAATCCAAGTAAAATGGCAAAAATCACAATTTGAAAACCTGCTTAGGTATTATTCTGTGTAGCATTTTGTTCCAGCTAGTCCTATTGTGCTTATCACACCACATTATGATTGTTTGTAGTCCTTTGCCTCAAACAGATGGTGTGTTTCTTAAGGGCAAAGGTGATATCACTCATGTCTCTTGGACAGTGCCCGACACCAATGTGCCATAATTATTTGGTGATGTAAACTGAGAACTGAGCTAGTTAGTGGAAGTACTATTAAATCTCCTTCTACACATAGTAGATGCTCAATAAGTATTGTTGAAAGAAGGTTGGAGAAGTCATCTCTGGACACAGCATCCATTGGTCAAGTTGGGGGTCAGATGAGAGCCAGGTGACAGTGAGTTGGTAGTGAGGGGTGAAGGACAGAAAGTGAGGGTGTGAGGATGGGGTGGGAGCAAGTCGGCCATATGCGGAGCGATGGAAAACAAAGCCTCCTACGGGGGCAGGCAGGGATCGAGAGCAAGAGCCTGAGAACACTGCAGGACATTTTCCACGGCCTACAATTGGCCTAGCCCAAAGAAACCAAAGAGAAAATGGATGTTAAGAGTGCCAAGTTGGGAACTAACCAGTGATTTTCTAGGTAGCTTAAATGAGGCAAAAGGAGAAAAGTGTGTGTGTGTGTGTGTGTGTGTGTGTGTGTGTGTGTGTGTGTATGTGTCTGTGTGTTGGGGGGCCAAGGGTGCAAATTTGAGGAAGCTAGAAGGGCATGGGGTATGGTGATGAGACAGACTCATTGAAGAGTGGCGGGTGATACCTGACCAGTGGGGTCAGGGCACTGGGAGAAGGACAGAAAGACTCCTGGCAGGGGTGGACTCATGACTGGATCCCACAGGAGAATGATCGTGGGTGCTCTGTGGGAGGTCAGAGGACCAGCCACATAGGTCTTGTCACTAAAGTGGAGGAGCCAAGGCAGGTGGCAACAGGAAGGAGCAGAGGAGCATGAGGGAAGAGGGGGAAGCTGGGGACGGGGCACCAGAAAAACCATCAGAGAGGAGAGATGGGGAGGGAGCAGGAGCAGGTGTGTTGGGAGGACTCGGTGGTTGAGGAAAGTGACCAGGTGGTGTCTCGGCTGTGGAAGTGCATCTAATCCAGTCCCATAGGCCTGGCCCGTGCGTGATGGCTTGGGTGCCAGCAGGAAGCCAGGTCACGGAGGGGAGGGAGTTCTAACATGGAAGAGGCTGAGCTGCTCATTTGATTTTGAGCTTTATCTCCTGCTGGCTTTGCCCTTTTCCATGTAGGCCCCTCCTGTTCCTCCTTCCCCTCCCCCTCCTCGGTCCTCAGCTCAGTGTGATCTGGGCACTGGTGGGGCACCCATCTCTGCCCTCAGGAACCACTTCTGGTATAAAACGTGATGGTACTTGGTTTTATTGGTTACTCCTTTGTACGGACTGCTCCATTCCAAGGGCCAGAATAACTTAGCGGGTTTAGTTTAGATAGAAGCAAAATCTATGCCTGGTTGGTGGTACCCATCCAGGCTAAAGGGTCCACCTGGGTTGAACTACCACCAGGTTCCAAGTCTGTCACTTGCGATCACTGGGCTAGTGGAAGACTGGAACGGATCCCATGGCTTGGGGCAGGGCTGGAGGTGAGGGTGTGTGCTTGTGAAGGAGTGTCCTTTTGGCCTCAGGCCAACTGGACATCAAGTTGGGGTTTTCAGTGGCTGAACTAGTCCTATACCATTTCTACTTAGGTGACAGATTACATCATAATGGTCCTTTCTGGGATGTTTTAGTCATGAAAAGATTCAGTTTGTTTGGTTTCTAAGTGGAGGAGAAGAAAAACCTTTTTGCTAACACCCAGTGTTGCCTGCTGTGCCACCTAGGAATTGGAAATCCAGCTGTGTTCTCTCTGTCTCTTGCCCAGTAGCAACTGACCTACTCATGGCTGATTTCCTGCTGCTGACGTTCAAGGCACCCCAGACACCAGCCTGGTTTTCATTGCACACAGCCATAGCCTCATTAGATTGGCGATTAGTTAGTGGTTTCCTTTCTTTCTTTTTTTTTTTTTTTTTCTTTTCAATTCATTTCACTTCTGCCACCCCCTTAATTTGAATCTTTCTTTTTTAGGTAGTTGTTCCGTGCTGTTGTTTTTTGTTTTATCTTTCATTGCCTTTCCCTCTGCAGTCAACTCTATCACCTGGGGACTCCGGCATCCTTCAAGCAAGCCATTTCCGAAGAAGGTGAAAAGAAGCCACGATGATTGGCTCCTCCTCTTCCTCTTCCTCTTCCCTTGCCCGGCCCCCTCCTGTGAGTGTGTTTCAGCCAACACAGGAGTGGAAAATCCTCCAGCACAACTCAGCTCAGCTCAGAGAAGTCTCGGGAATGGCCTAAGTTTGTGCAATAAGAAGATTTTTTTTTTTTCCTTTTTAAAATTTCTTCGTTACATTTTCTTTGCGTGTCTGTGAGAAAGTACCCAGGTCAGACTGGAATTGCTCTACGACAGAAATAACTGGACACGAACAAACTGACAAAAAAAAAAAAAAAAAGAGAGTTAACTATTTTATTTATTTCAATATTTAAAGGAAAAAAGTGCTGACATTGCACAGTATTTTTGTTTAAAGTACCTTCTACTTCAAAAGCTAAGAGCAATTTTGTGAAGACATGAAATGAAAAGAGTACTTACTGTAAAATAAAGACTGCATATTAACTCTAAGGAAAAATACCCCACATTTTTAATAAGAAAATAAAGATCAACTCCGCTCTCTCAGGCTTTTGAAAAAGCCATTCATGTATGTGCTTTAGGTATTTTTATTTCTGCGAGTTGGATGTGGTAAGTGAGGAGTGATCAGTTTTTCTTTTTCCTTCTTCAAAAGTCTATTGAAAGTGTTGGTGATGTTAAATGATTGTGTGTTGACTTGATTGAACTAAATTAGCCACAAATCAACCGTTTCCCCCATCCCCACTGCCCCTCACCCCAGGCAAGCCCCTTTTATCTGAATGTGGAGAAGCAGCCTGCCTCCTGGATACCATGTCTGATGCACAGGGTCAGAAGGGCATTCCTTCTAGCGATGGAAGACATCTCCAGTGCAACAGATTTGAACGCAGACAGCTTTGTCTAAAATAATGTAGAGGGGGAAAAAACAGCAAAAAAGAAGCCTCAGCTGAGATGATACTAGTTTAGTCATCTATCAACTCCTAGAGGAGATTGGCAAAAGGGACCTTCTGCTGAGCCGACTTCAGGGGTTTAAGATTCTACAGCTGTCCCCAAGGGCTAGGAGGGCCAACAACCTCAATGATGAAAACCTCAATTTCAGTTGCTGGTGGGCACCAAGGAGGAAGGCGAGTGTCCCAGCATGTCCCTTTATGGCCATGCTGGTGGAAGTGGGCGTTATGGCTGATGGAATGTAATTCGGCATTGTGTCGGTGGCCCAGCGAAGGAGTGGGGCTGCTTGGCTGGGCTGCTGGCTTCTACCCCCAGGCTCACCGGGCTGGACTTTTACACGTCCATGCTCTTGGGTTTCCGTCCTTGTAAGCAGAGTCATAATAATGTATGTATAGTCTAACACTGGATAGTCTTGTCAGCAAAGATCCTGGAGTCACAGTGTCACTGAAATGGTTCCAAACCTGAGACTCTCATTTGCCTCTGCAAGGGGAAGGTGGGTGGTCAGAGACTTCCTGCCAGTCCTTTCAGGTTTCCCATTCAGGGCTAGTCCTGGGGTAGGGGCATCGCCAAGAGTGTCTGTATCATTTTTGTAGCCCCTTTGGTAGAAAACGTCCTTGTCAAAATGCTAATAATTATAATAATAATCTGCTTCTCCAACCAACTCCCACAAGTTATGACATGTGTAGAATTGTGATAAAGCTTTGCATAATGTAGGTTTTGTATCAAGTTTGTGTTAAGTTTCTGTTAAATAAAAGTCTGTTCCCAATGCTACTATAGCATCTCTGTAAAATTTGCTTGACCAGCGAACCTCCTCCTACATGGGTTCCACTTTCACGCCGTGGTGTGGAAGGGACTCCTGAAAGGATCTTGCCCACTTGCATGCCCAAGATTTGTTGAACCCTGTTGCTTTATTCACTGGCTTGGCCGACAGGTGGTGGCTTGGAAGGTGAACGATGCCCAGGGCTAGCGCTAGTGCCAGCGTCTGCTCTCTGAGCCCAGGGTTCTTTCTGTCACTCCCCATCACCATCACCATCCTCTAGGTGGCCAGAATATATCGCTATGTGTACAGACTTAATATACCTGTGCAGTGTTGCTGTCGCACCCATAACAAGAATAGAAGTTTTGCACAGAAATGCAAGATTTAGTGTGTGATGGGGAAAAGATGAGAGGATAATGTTTTCATTGCCTGAACGGGGCTGTAGGTACAGCCTCCCAAGCTGTACCCCGGTGATAGGCTTTCCCTTGTGAGTGGAGATGAACACGCTTATCTGATGGGTCCTTTAGAGGTCACGTGGAGCTAGGTCAGCATGTCAGGCCAGGCCTCGCCCTCTGAACATTGCTGCACCTGCCCCCACCGAGGCCGGGTGGAGATGGACATGGCATTGTAATGCTGCTGCTAGTGTGCTCTGTCTTCTTTTAGACTGAATGTCACATCACCACTCTCACTATGGACTTTATAAGTTTCCCTAGCAGTAAAGAGAAAGTTTCCCCCCCGCCCCAATATATTACACTTCTTAGGGTTTTTTCTTTTTCTTGTGATAAAATATATATAACATAAAATTTACCACTTTAACTATTTTTAAGTATCCAGTTTTGTGGCATTAAGTACATTTACATTGTTGTCCAACCATCACCACCATCCATATCTGGAACTTTTTTGTCTTTTCCAACTGAAGCTCTGTGTCCATTAAACACTAATTCCTCATTCTTGCCCCCGCCACCCCAGTCCCTGGTGACCACTGTTCTACTTTCTGTCCCTGTGAATTTGACTACTTTAAGTACCTCACATAAGTGGAATCATGCAGGTATTTGTCCTTTTGTCATTAATTTCGTTTAGCATAATATCTTCAAGGTTCATTCATGTAGATGTGTCAAAGTGTCCTTTTTAAGGCTGAATATTTCATTATATGTATAAACCACAATTTGTTTTTTTTTTTGTTTATCCATTTATCTGTTGATCAATACTCGGAGTAAAAAGAAAATTTTACATGTTTATTACACACCACCCACTTCCTATAGTGACTCAAAACTTGAGACATTAGACCCAATTCAGAAGTCACCTAGGGGATTAAATATCTTCTATAGGGGGAACTGATTGCCCCCAAAATCTTCCTTCTAATTTGTGCTCTAGAAAAGGGTACCTTGATTCTGAAAGGCAAAGGCTTTCTAGGCTTTTTACCTAAAGTGTGACTTTCCTCGTGCCTAAGGCTTTCTTTGTAGATACTGTCTTTGGACTGCTTGTAACAATTAGAGGTCTGGTGTGGAGCTGTAATATCAATGTAAGTAACTAAGGATAGAAAAGACCCACAATGATTAAATGTCCATAATGATAGGCCATGAGGGAAGGAGCTGCCTTTTTCAAGTATCTGATGGTGAGTTGTTGGCCAAGGATATATGTGCTTTATGTCTACAGATGGTCACTAGCCAAGAGGGAGGGGAAAAGTGTGCACATCAGCTGGAGAATGAGAAAAATCACTTTCCTCGTCCACTTGGAAACATATTAGTTGCTTTAAAGGGTTAGCTCTGGGGTTGAAATTCAGATGCCTACAGAGCAGGTATCTTTGGTGAGCAAAGCAGGCCAGGTGTGAGAAAAATAACAGTGCCAGGGACATGGGGAACAGCCGGTGATGCTCAAACTCAGGTCACAGGGAACAGAGAGCACCTGTGCCTCACTGGGGCAGCTGCTACTCAGCTCAGGGGGTGCTGCCTGCAGGAATGTGGGAAGTGGGCCCAGGGTTCTCAGGTCTTCTGGTTTTTCAAGAGAGGCCCCAAATTCCAAAATTTTGGTGAGATCTCCCCATTTTTAAATGTAAATTTTGGTGAGATCTCCCCATTTTTAAATGTTGGTAGTAAATTAAAAATGAACACTGAAGATCAGCATTGTGTAGACTAAACCAAATGTGACCACGTGCCAGGCACACTTGGATGGCTTTGGGGAAGCCCCAAGGGCTGCCAGTCTGGGTAAGGTTGAAATTGAGGTTGGAATGCCTTGACCAAAATCCTTCATAACAGCAGATCCTCGTCTTACCCTATGGGTACATCCCGTGGTGTCCTGACTTAGAGTTGTCCTGTGGTGGGAATGGGCCCCTGGGTTCGTCTCTGGATGGAGCATGTGTTAGAGGGGATTCAGGATGCGGTTCCAATAGAAAGCATTCCCCCATCCAGTCCCTTTCCCTTTGCATGTACATGGAAGATGTTCCCTTTAAAACTCTGGATAGAGCTCTATAGTTTGGAGATACTTTTTAAATTTCACTTTATTCTTATTGATGACCAATGTTTGTTACATCACATTCCTTTTACCCTTCTTTTCTTAAGAACCCCAAGTCTCTCCATGTGACTGGAACTGAATTTGAGTTTTATCATGTCCCCAAACCAGCAAACTCAGAATTCTTTTGATAAATATAAATATATATATATCCCTCCAGAATTTTTGTCATTTAAATTTATCTGTTAAGTATTTTATATCTTACATGCATCTTATTTTAGAGGATACTTTGTAAGAGAGTTAGACCAGCCCTTAAGTATGCAAACACTACTTACTTGGGTCAGGGTGGTTTTCTGGTTTTGTTTTCTTTTGTTGAGGTGGGGACAAGGTTATTCTGAATAAACAATTTGTTTTCCTTATGATTTGTAATAGGGCAAACTTTTCCTGTAAAGGCCCAGATAGTAAATATTTTAGGTTTTGCAGGCCAGATGTCTGTCATAACTACTCAGCTCTAGGGTTGTAGCATGAAAACAGCTGGAGACAATATGTACACAAATGGGCATGGCTGTATCCCAATAAAACTTTATTTACAAAAATAGGCAGTTGGTCAGATTTGGTCCATGGGGCATAGTTTGCTGATCCCTGATTTAGAAATAGTATAATATTCTCTATTCAATTGGAGGTGGCGGTGGCAACATTTAAGGATTTTTCTAAACCTCAGGACTAAGGAAAGAGAAGAATTTCACATCACCAGGTGAAGGGCTAGTGGTGCATTTTATGATCAGTAATGTAAGCTGTTTTGAGGCCAAATGCAAAAATGTTTCAGAGCCAAAAATCCCACCATAGGATTTTAGAAAGTTCTCTACTAGGTTTTCTAGTTTTGGTGCTGAGTCCAATCTATAGTAGGGTAATGTTTACCCACAGTATCTATGAATAATACAACCATATATAACAATGACTCTTAGGGACATGATGACGAATATTATTCATCTCTAGCAACTTAACTATGAAAAAAGGCAAATGAGTCCTATGGGATAAGTGAACCTAGATGGCAGAGTTTCATCTGTATGTGACAGATGATGAAGGACATTTAGTAGAGCCCAATGTGGGAGGTGTGGAGTTGTGGCAGGTAAAGAAATGGTCTCTTTCTGGTGAGCACTGATCCTTTAATGGCTGTGGCTCCATGAAATAATTAATTATGGGATGTTGCTGAGATGTATTTCTTCCCAAGAACCAGATTCTTACGGTCATATTCAGAATCGTAATACTTTCCCAACTTCCTACTTCACCGCCCAAAACAACCAATAAGAAAAAATTTCTTCCTTGGATGGTAGAGATTCCTGATACCAGTCCTACTACTGAATTGAAACCTTCCTACTAATTGAACATGGGATGATCCTGAAAGGTGGTCTATGAGCTGGTCATGGTATGTGGCAGCAGCCAAGCCACATTAATTGAACAGATTCTCTTTAGTGGATTTGAGAGGATCAGTGACTTTCAGACCTCAGAGTACCATTTAGTGTGTTTATTGGTAGCTTCCCAAGTTGACTCCAAGTTTCCTGAAAAGGGGCATGTTAAATGTCTGCTCCATTTTCTCCAAGCTCCACCCTGTGATCGTGTATGAGGTCACCCAGAAGTCAGTTTTTGGGCATAGACTAGGAGGAGAAAGAGTCTTCAGATTGAAAGTTAGAAAATACTAAGTTTTGTGTTTTACATAAACGTATGAGCAGCATACATCTCTTGGTTACCTGATGTTTCTTTACTCCAGAATAGGAACTACTTTGTTGAGAGGTGATGACCATGGTTATAAATGATTTAGCATCAAACTGATTTATCCAATTATGTTAACCTGTCATCACTTGGCATGGCATAATTATAGCTGAGATAGATCTGGAAGTCTTAGTGGAACACTAGCCAAAGTTTCGTGTTGTTTATTTTTAAGAAAGCATTATACCAAGCTATGTTAAACTGCGAATAATGTAGAAGGGCTGGAAAGAGATTCTCCACCTCTATTTAATATTTGACATCACTGTTCAAATTAGCTGAAAAAGACTGTGGAAAATCCAAAAAGTGCAGAAAAGATTATTAACAATGTGTTTAATGGGATAAGCAATAAACCCTTTAAGGAAGGGTTTAGTGACTTGGGATTGTTTAATTTAGGGACAAGAAAGTGGGGGGCACTTAATAGCTTTTGTTATGTGTGTCATTGAGGAAAAAACACTGACCAATTTCTTTTGGTCTCCAAAAAGGACAGAGGAAGCACCTTGGAACTTAGATAGACAAACAGTACTTTTGACACTAAGAATTTTAGACTGTTGAGGCTGATGTGGAGCTCGCTGACAGCCAAACATTTTTTCCATGTGGAGTTAGGGGCATGGGCTAGATGACCTCTTGGGGTCCCGTCTAGCTCTGTAATGCTTTGAATTGTAGCTACATAACCTGATGGAGTTGGTGCCTAACTCACCACCAGGGAGTGGCGAGATGTGGGAAAATTAGTTCCACAGACATGTATTATGGTCACTCACTAAAATGACATCTCTAGGCTTGCTCCTGTTCATCCTGAAGCACTGTCCCCAAGCCTTTTGTTGACTTCCATTGTTTTGGTAGTGTTAGATACCCGCTGAGAAGTGGGTGCAGTGATGAGACATTGTCCTCCAGAGAAATGCCAAATATGTGAAAAAGGAACGGGGAGAAGCAGCTGAAAAGGACAGTAAAGCCCCAAAGGCCGCCAGGTGAAAGTGGTCCTGCTGAAAACACCACCTGAGTTCTCATCTCGCTGGACACCACCATTTCCAACATCCTTGGTGCATAGAATCATACTTGCTCGTAGGACCTGGATAGTATTCTCAGTTTGATTTTGGTTGAATGACTTCACTAATATTTATGGTTGTCTACTACTTTCTCTCCAACTTAGTGAGAGAGGAAAGATCTTATTAGAAAACAAAATTAATTATATATAATTATGCTTACATGTATGTAAAGTGAATATATAAATGACAAAAATTCTGCTTGGGAAAAGAAGTGATCAGCATTCTTTCTAAATAACTTTGAAAAGAACCCCTACAGAATAATTTTGCTGTGCGTTTGATTTAAAGAAGTAGCAAGGATTATACTACCTTTAGCATGTGAAGTGAACTTTCTGTGGACCAAAAATATAACAGAGTTTAGGGGTGTACGAAAGAATGAAGGATGAATTGCTAGCATGAACATTTATGCTGGAACTTCTGCTTGGCTGAGTTATGGGTACAGAGAGACTGGCAGTTTGTAATCCTAAAAACTTCTTCAGTTAAAATAGATTGTTTTACCCTCTGTAGATTTCAACCTTTTGTCCATAATTGAAAAACAGATCAATATGTGTTGACCACATGCTGTTACTTTGTATGATGATCCTCCGGTTATTGGTTTGCTTTTTGCTACTGATCAATTAATCAAAAACTTATTGAATGTCTTCTATGTCGCAATAATGTGCTAAAAACATAAAAGAGAAGCAAAGAGGAACTGGGACAAACTTTTTGGAGGATACTTTCTGTACATTCCTTACCAGGTCTAGGCTTTTTATAGAGGTTAGTTTGTTAAAGCCATATACAGCTCTTTTGGGTTAAGACCATTATTCCTATTCTACAGAGCATATTATTCAAGACAAGACCATTTATATTTAAGTGCCACGTTGGTGCAGAACGTGAGTGCCAGACAGGGTCAGTAAGGGGAGTTAGCAGTGCACAGAAAGAGGAGTGCCGCTGGGGCGGACGAAGAGATGGCAGAGAAAGCAGCGGTAGGAAGGACCTGCGCAGAAGCTCCGAGGTGCGGGTGGGCACAGGAGCTTTGGAGCTAAAGCAGAGACGAGCCTGACTGGAGCGGAAGGAAGATCCTGGGCTGTGTGGGGCGTCGCGGGCGTGTTACCAGCGTCCACGCTGTGCGGGGGCTTCATCCACAACAAAGGAGTTAGCAGCAGTAGGAAGGAGGGGCCCGTCGTGAGCTCTTGAGCAGGATGGATGTGATGTTCAGGATGATTCTGTGGGGACAGCTGACCTGGGCACGTCAAGAAGTTGGGTTTGGCTGGGCGCGGTGGCTCACGCCTGTAATCCTAGCTCTCTGGGAGGCCGAGGCGGGCGGATTGTTTGAGCTCAGGTGTTCGAGACCAGCCTGAGCAAGAGCGAGACCCCGTCTCTACCAAAAATAGAAAGAAATTAATTGGACAGCTAAAGATATGTAGAAAAAATTAGCCGGGCATTGTGGCACATGCCTGTAGTCTCAGCTACTTGGGAGGCTGAGGCAGTAGGATCGCTTGAGCCCAGGAGTCTGAGGTTGCTGTGAGCTAGGCTGACGCCATGGCAACCCCTATAGCCAGGGAAAAAAAGTGTGAATCTGTCTTAAAAAAAAAAAAAAAAAAAAAAAAAAGCTGGGTTTGTCTACCCTTCCCTACCACTCGCCTCTGATCCTGTTGTGATTGTAAGATGCCAGCCCTCATGGGGAAAAGAAGCGATCGGCATCCGGGCTCGGTGTAGGTGTGGGGACAGAACCCAGTTTCTCCCGTCTCCTGCGTGCTACTCGTGCAGCTGATGAAATGATCATCTTGCTGATGCCAAATCTGGCGGTTCCGGTTCCATGGGCATTTCCCGCCGATTATTATTCTGAAACCAGAGAAACTGCTATTACACTACCTGCTGGTTTGCAGTGCATTTGGGAGGAGTAGAGGATACCCAGAGAGGCTGGCTGGCTCCAGAGAGCTTTATATCTGAGAGACCAATTTAAATTAGAGATCAGAATGTGATTGTTCTCCTAGTCAAGTTGGAAAAGGGCTTATTTGAAAAAATACCCTTTAGATTAATAGGTCACTGAGCGTGATGTGAGGAAAAGAGAGGAAACCAGGTTTAGATGCTGGCAGCGCGGTCTGACTGTCTAGATGGCTGGTTCGCATCTTGGAGGAATCGAGAAGTCTTGGGCTGGCAGGCCCTGAGTCCTCACTTCCATTTCCGTCACCGACTCTCTTCTCTCCCCACTTCGCCGTGTGGATGGGGTCCTTGCTGGCCCCTGAGGCTGAAGGAGGTGCAGCCGTGTGTGTGGAGTGTGGATCATGAGTCCAGAGGATACGGGCCATCTTCACAGTGGCCAAGAGCGGCTGGCGCTTCCTGACATGCTAAATAATCGCTGCTGCACTCTCAGTGTGATCTTCCTGGCAGCCCTGTCAGAAGTTGCTGTCCCACTTAGCAGATGAGTAGATGTACACTTGAGGGGGTGAAGTGACTCGGCCAAAGCTACGCAGAAGTGGCAGGGCCAGACTAGACTGGCATCTTCCTTCGGATGTTTGCGTTAGTGCATTGGCCACTGCATGTTACTCCTTGTAATGATTGGTGACAACTGTCTGGGCTTACGCATGGCTGAAAGTGGCAGAGCACTGAACTAAAAAGGTTATTCGACAGCATAGAATTGAAACCCACAATAGAAGAATATCCACCTTCCCCCTGAGGAAAGGAAAAACAAGTGGGTATGGGCCTCCAGACTGACCCTGCGCCTCACACCACCATGTGTACAGCGCTGTCTCACCAAACCCTTGCAAACTCCCCTTTCCTGTTTATGTAGGTCGGGTATAGCCTGCGTTCTGGGGCCCAGTGTTAACAGTGCAATGGGGCGACGTTCTATTTTATGTGCCCACCGATGTTACCTACATACTGGCTTGAATGCCGCATACTGTGCGCTCCACAGAAACACCCCAGGTCTGCCCCTGAGGGCCGTGCGAGGTATACGCAGCCACCCTCAGAGTGGACTTTGCCCTGCAGAGGTTAAGGAGGTTGGCTCTAAAGGAAGTCCCTTCCTGCCGGGTGGTCAAGGGGAGAGATCTTGCCTCCCTGCTCTTCCTGCATTAATTGCAGAAAGATCTCTGCAGCACCCCACAACCCCCGTTTCTGGTCTGTCTGCCATGGTAATCATGGCTCATTCCCGCTGCATTCTTATTTGGGGAAAGAGCGCTGTAGAGCTCCCAAAATGTGAAGAGGGAAATTAAGGACAGTTGGCCAAGTGAGTCAGCCCACCAGCCATGGGCCCACCCTCCTCTCTCTGACCTTGGAGAGCTTCGCTGGGAAGGCGCCTCTGCCTTGTTCCAGGGCTCACTTGGGGAAGAGTCCCCAGGGCTTGGCCTCTGGGCCAGGGGGAGCCTGCTCTGTGTTCTAAGGGCGAGAAAGGGAACCAGGCTCTCTGAGTGTCAACTGCATGTTACCCCAGGGTCTCTACCTCACTGTCTCCTTTAAAAACCTTGTGAGGGGGGGGCTGTCCCTGTGCTGCAGCCGGGGAGCTGGGATTGAGAAAGGTGAAGGGGCTTGCCCAAGATCAGGCAAATGCACACATCTGCTTGACTTCAAAGACCATTCTTCCTCTCCTTTTTCTGCCATTGTCCAGGGAGGGGGACCTCTCTTGCACCTCCCGTCTCCCCCTTAAACCAAAGGCTCTGGGCTTCTGTTCATTCTTTTTTCCTCTCATCCAGCTTCCTCTGGGGGACCTTACTTTTCCTGCAGTAACAAGAGTCCTGCAGGCCACTGGGAGACTCCATCCTGGCTGTGAGTCCCGCTGTCTGTTGGCTGGTCGGGCAGGGCTAAGCCAGTGTGCTAATGACCAGCCTCAGCAAGGACGGGCTGGGTGGTTGGAAAGAGCCAGCTTCCCTGGCCAGGCGCCCCGATGGTGGGCAACTCCACAGACCCATTTTGGGTGGCTGTGAGCCTGTCAGGGAGGGAGCAGAGAGCCCTCTCTCAGTCTCAGGCAGGATACTCTTCTTTTCCTTGGATTTTTTGCCTCTTATTACCTCATTGTAAGGCCACAGGCATCATTTGCTTATATTCCTTCAAAAGAAATTCAGCCTCCATCTTTGTACATAATGAATCCAACCTGGTATTAGTCAGACGCTCTTGAAAGTTCCAGGATGCCATTTTGGTGAGAGTGTGACATAAAAAAGTTGCTTTCTTTTTCTGTCCTTCTGTCTTCCTGCCTCACCCCCATTGCCCAAATGGAGGCGTGCT